>NW_020868468.1:648778-651278 GCF_003789085.1 Penaeus vannamei | reverse complement strand
TCGCAACTCCTCCTCTTGACTTTTCTGTCTTCCTTTACTCCTCCTGCCTCTACCGATAGTCACCACCAACCCTCCTTCACACCGCATAGCGCCCGCTCCTCCTCCACCACTCCACACCAAACATCTCTCCCCTCTCCTCCTACATACCTCCTCCTCCTCTTCCTCCTAAACTCGTCACCACCACCACCGCTCCACCTCCCCTGCCACGCACCTCTTCTTCCCACCACCTCCTCCACCGCCCTCCAGGCCTCACCACTCCTCCACCACCCCCTCGCTCCTCTCCACCTCCCCACCCTCCTCCGCATCATTCATCTCATTAACGCTCCCTTCCCTCCGGTTAATGAAGCTCCTAATGGAGGTGAAGGGTCGTGGAATCTTCGGCCGCCTTTGGGACGCTCAGGAGAAGAGGCATCGCGGCGTGGGTCGTTTTCTTTGAGGTAGCCCTGCTGGGGGACTCTTCCTGAGGCGGGGGGGGGCGCCGTTTATGTGTTGGGGATTGTGTGCGTGTGTGTGTGTGTGGGGGGGGGTGTACGTGTGTGTGTGGTGTGTGTGGTGGTGCGTGGGGGGGTGTACGTGTGGGTGTGCGTGTGTGGTGTGTGTGTGGTGTGTGTTTGTGTGTGTGTGTGTGTGTGTAGGTGTATGTACGTGTTTGTGTGTTGTTTACATATGTATAGGCATATACATATTCACTTACATATATATACATGAATTCATAACTGCACACACACACAAACTGACATGTTTGTGTGTGTGTGTATGTGTGTGTGTGTGGGTGTGTGTGTGTGTGTATATATAAATAAATATATATATATATATATATATATATATATATATATAATATATATATATATATAGAGAGAGAGAGAGAGAGAGAGAGAGAGAGAGAGAGAGAGAGAGAGAGAAGAGAGAGAGAGAGGAGAGAGAGAGAGAGACAGACAGAGACAGACAGACAGACCAGACACAAGCAGGCAACCACTTGATTATACATATCTTCATCCGAAACTCTCTTTGGAAACGGCGGTCGGGATCTTCAGCTACATTATTAGTTCTAGGAGCTCAAACAAAGTGCATTTTTCATCCCGAGGCCGTCCAATGGCGCACACGGGCTTTTAAATGTGTATAAGGGAAGGATAAGGAGAGGAGGGGTATAAAAACGGGAGGGGGAGAGGGAGAGAAAGAGAGAGAGGGAGGGAGGGAGGGAGGGAGGGAGGGAGGGAGGGAGGGAGGGAGGGAGGGAGGGAGGAGGGGAGGAGGGAGGGGAGGGGAGAGGGAGAGGGAGAAAGAGAGAGGAGAGAGAGGAGGAGAGAGAGAGAGAGAGAGAGAGAGAGAGAGAGAGAATGAGAGAGAGAGAGAGAGAGAGAGAGAGATTGTGTAAAAATTCAAAATATATGAAAGAAAGAAACATATGTATGAATATATAATAAAAGAAGAAGAAAGAGATATTCATAGATCTGATAAAGATACAAAACAACCAATAGGTAGAAGGAAAGTGAGAAAGAGAGAATGAGAGAGTGAGAGTGAGAGAGAGAGAGAGAGAGGAGAAGAGAGAGATAATGTGTGTTGTGAAGAGTGAGAGAGTGTGAGAGTGAGAGAGAGAATGAAAGAGAGAGAGAGAGAGAGAGAGAGAAAGATTGAGAGAGAGAAAAAAGAAAGAAAGAAAAAAAGAAGAAGAAAGAGAAAGACACACACACACACACACACACGCAAAAAAAAAAAATGATAACTTTTTTTTCCCAAACACGAACCCCCACCTCCCCCTCTTCCACTCTAACCGCTCTCTCTCTCCCCCAACAGGTGGCGGGAGCAGCAAGGCGAGCCCGGACACGGATACGACCATGGGCGCATCGGGCGGGGGTCAACAGCAGAAGGAACACGCCCACGCAGACGCCCATGAAACCACCAAACACAACAGCCAGGAAAATTCATTACGGGATGAAGGAGGAGAGAGGAGTAGAGGAGGAGTAGGAGGAGAGAAGATGGAGGAGGAGGAGGACAGGTGGAAAGAAGGAGGGAGGAGGAGGAGGAGGAGGAGGGGTGGAGGAGGAGGCTCAGGTCGTCAGCGGGATCCGGGCAAGTTGCTCGAACTTTGTGCTTCCCTCGCTGATCAAGACGGAGTGGGAATACAAATCAAGTTGAACCGCTATGTAAGTACAGTTTAGTTTCCCCTTTTTTCCTTCGTTTTCTAAAAAAAAATGGATTTTTTTTTTTCTACTACTAGATGGAGTAGTGGGCAGTGCGTGTACGTGTCCGTGTGCCGTGTGTGTTTTTTTATGTGCTTGCAATCTTTCTCCCTTTCTGTTCTTATTTCTTATTTCTCAATATTCTGTCTTAGTTTTCCTTTTATTCTTCGTTTTCTTTCTTTTATATTTTATTTATCTATTTATTTATTTATTTTTACGAGACGGAGTGTATTTCGGTATAAGTTTGATGTGGTGCAGTGCGTCCGTGCGATGTGTTTTTATGTGCGTTTCAATTCTTTCTCCCTTTCTTTCTGTCTTTC
>NW_020868468.1:641879-644379 GCF_003789085.1 Penaeus vannamei | reverse complement strand
ACAATACAATTCATAACATACAATACATACTACATACATACAATACATACATACATACAATACATACATACTACATATAGCATACATAACATACATACATACATACAATCATACATAAATACATACATACATACAATACATTATACATACATATCATAACATACATACATTCATACCATACATACATACATACATACATGCATACATACATGCATACATACATACATACATACATACATACATATACACATACATACATACATACATACATACATACATACATACATCATACATATCATAACATACATTCATACATACATTCATGCACACCACACACACACACACACACGCACACACAACACACACACACACACACACACACAACACACACACACACACACACCACACACACACACACACACTACAACACACACCATATATAATATATATAATATATATATATATAATATATATAATATATGATATATATATATATATATATATATATAATATATTATTGATGAAAATATAATGTGTGTGTGTGTGTGTGTGTGTTGTGTTGTGTGGTGTGTGTGTGTGTGTGTGTGTGTGTGTGTGTGTGTGATGTGTGTGTGTGTGTGTGTGATGTGTGTGTGTGTGTGTGTGTGTTGTGTGTGTGTGTGTACGTTTTTACATATATACATGTATGTTTAGTTATGTATAAGTTTAATTTACTTTTTTGTATTCTTTGCTTATCTCTTTCTGCTCTTTTTTATAATCTACTTCACATTATTCATATATCCATTCATTGCCATCTCCCTTCACTTATTGCATCACACAAACGCTCACCATTCCACGACGTCGCACGCCCACACGCCCACTCAGGAGCACCAACGCCCACGAATATACATGGAAACGGAGATTTATGCTCCAGTCAGCCAGGAGAAACGTATTACCTTTCTGTAATTCGCTATTTTCGCTCTTAAATCAATCGAGGTTTACAAATAGCATTGGGGGATTATGTGCCCAATATGTCCGGCGAATGGGTTGGGTGTCGTAAAATTAGAAAGGGGGGGAGGGCGAGAGAGGATGGAGGGAGTGGGAGAGGGAGTGGTGAGGGTAAGGGTGTGGAGGGGTAGGGGGGGAAGGTGCTGGGAGGGAGTGTGGAGAAGGGAGTATGGGAAGGGAGGAGGGAGGGAGTGTGGGTAGGGGGGGAAAGGAGTGCGGGAGGGGGAGTTTAGGAGGGAGGGGCGTGGGAGGGAGAGAGAGAGGAAGAGGAGAAAGAGGGAGGGATAGATTGTGGGAAGGTGAAGGGAAGAAAGGGAAAGCAGGGGAGGGATAGATGTGGGAGAGGGGGAGGAGGAGGGAGCGAGTATGGAGAGAGGAAGGGGAAGAAGGGGAAAGAAAACAAGAGAGGGATTAGGAGAAGATAAAGTAAGAAAGGAGGATAGAGCGTGGGAGGAAGGGGGAAGAAGGAAGGAGGATTAAGGAAGTGCAAGGAAAGATTAGTGTATGGAGAAGGGCGATGGGAGAGGGAAAGAGAATGAACAGAGAGAAGATAAAAGGGAACAAAGAGGGAACGAGGGAGAGAAGGAGAGAAAGGAAGGGAGAGGAGAGGGATCATATGAATGGAGGGAAGGTACATGAAGAAGAATATGAAGTGATGAGGATGAGGATGGAGATTGGGTGGAAGGATGAGAGAAACGGGAAAGGTATAGTCCCAACATAGGATTAAATCGTCCTGAAATTTGAAAAGGAAGGGAAGCTGAGGTATCGATAGAAAAGGAGAAGAAAGGGACTCGAGGAAAAGGGGAGTAGGAAAAGAAGGAGGAGAGGACGAGAAGAAGCGGAGGGGGAAAGGGAGAGGGAGAGAGAAATGGGACTTGGAGGAAAGATGAGGGGAAGAGGAGGAAGAGGGAGTCGAGAGAAGGGAAGGGAAAGGGAAGAGGGAGAGAGAAAGGGGACTTGAGGAAAGGGAGGGAGGGGAAGAGGAAGGAAGAGATATGAGAAAGAGGAAGGGAAGGGAGAGGAGACGAGAAAGCCGAAAGAGGAGGGATCGGAAGGAAGGATAAACAGGGACATGGCCTCAGGTCGCCACACATGGGAGGCAATCTTTAATCATTTTCATCGCCAATCTCTTTTCACCTTTTTATTCCTATTCTCCTTCTCTCCTCCCTCTTCCCCTCGCTCCCTTCCTCATTCCTTCTCTCCTCCTTCATCTCCCCCCTCCACTCCTCTCCTTTCTCTTCTCCCTCCTTTCTCCTCTCCCTCTACTCCTTCTTCTTCTTCTTCTTTCTTCTCTTTCTCTCTTCTTCTATCTTTCTTCTTCCTTCCTTTCCTCTTCCCTTTTTCTTCTCTCTTCTTCTCCTTCCTCCTCCTCACTACTACTACTCCTCCCTCCTCCTCTGCTCCTCTCTTCTTTCTCTTCCTCCTCCGCTCACTCCCCTTTCAATCTCCTCCCTCTTCCTCTCTCCCTCCCTCCCGCCCACCTTCCTCCTATCCCCTAAATCCTCCTCCCTCT
>NW_020868468.1:631879-634379 GCF_003789085.1 Penaeus vannamei | reverse complement strand
CGTGGGATGCTTCGGCCGCCTTTGGGGACGCTCAGGAGAAGGGGCATCGCGGCGTGGGTCGTTTTCTTTGAGGTAGCCCTGCTGGGGGGACTCTCTTGAGGCGGGGGGAGGTCGGCGTTTATGTGGGGGATGTGTGGCGTGTGTGTGTGGTGGGGGGGGGGTGTACGTGTGTGTGTGTGTGGTGTGTGGGTGCGTGGGGGTGTACGTGTGGGTGTGCGTGTGTGTGTGGTGTGTGTGTGTGTGTTTGTGTGTGTGTGTGTGTGTGTAGGTGTATGTACGTGTGTTTGTGTTTGTTTACATATGTATAGGCATATACATATTCACTTTCATATATATACATGAATTTATAACTGCACACACACACAAACTGACATGTTTGTGTGTGTGTGTGTGTGGTGTGTGTGTGTGTGTGTGTGTATTATATATATATAATATATATTATATATATAATATATATATATATATAATATATAATATATATATATATATAGAGAGAGAGAGAGAGAGAGAGAGAGAGAGAGAGAGAGAGAGAGAGAGAGAGAGAGAGAGAGAGAAGAGGGAGAGAGAGACAGACAGACAGACAGACAGACAGACAAGCAGGCAGCCACTTGATTATACATATCTTCATCCGAAACTCTCTTTGGAAACGGCGGTCGGGATCTTCAGCTACATTATTAGTTTAGGAGCTCAAACAAAAGTGCATTTTTCATCCCGAGGCCGTCCAATGGCGCAACGAGCGTTTAAAGTTATAATGTGGGATAGGGAAGGAATTAGAGGAGAGGAGAGGGGATAGAAAGGGAGGGAAGAGGGAGAGAGAAGGGAGGGAGGGAGGGAGGGAGGGAGGGAGGGAGGGAGGGAGGGAGGAGGGGAGGGAGGGAGGGAGGGGAGGGGGAGGGGGAGAGGAGAGGGAGAGAGAGAGAGAAGAGAGAGAGGAGAGAGAGAGAGAGAGAGATAGAGAGAGAAGAGAGAGAGAGAGAGAGGAGAGAGAGAGAGAGAGAGAGAGAGAGAGAGAGGTTGTGTAAAATGCGCGCGGAGGAGAGAGAGAAAAAGAGAGAGAGAAGAGAAGTGAATATTATAAAGGAGAAAGAAGAAAGAGATAGGCATAGATCTGATAAAGGAGGTAGCAAACAACCATAGGTAGGAGGAGGAGAGGAGAGAGAGTGAGAGAGTAGAGGAGTGAGGAGAGAGAGAGAGGAGAGAGAGGCGAGAGAGAGAGAATGTGTGTGTAGAGAGTGGAGAGCGTGTGAGAAGTGGAGAGAGAATGAAGAGGAGAGAGAGAGGAGAAATGAATGAGAGAGAAAAAAAAGAAAGAGGAAAGAAAAAAAGAAGATAAAGAGAAAGACAGGACAGCACACACGCGCACACAAGCATCACACTGGGCGCGCGAGAAAGATAAATGATAAATTTTTTTTCGCAACACGAGAGCCAGGCGCCACTCTATCACTCTGACCGATCGGTCTCTCGCACAACAGGTGGCAGGATCAGTCAAGAGCGAGCCCGAGCAGCGGATACATAGAGATAAGAGAGGGTCAGAGCAGCAAGAGGACCACGCCCTACGCAGACGCCCATGAACCACCAAACAGAGCAGCCAGGAAATTCATGTCGGATGAAGGAGAGAGGAGGGAGGAGGAGGGATAGGAGGAAGAGAAGTGAGGCCGACGAGGAGCAGGTGGAAAAGAAGGAGGAGATGGAGGAGGAGAAGAGGGAGTGTGGAGGGAGGAGGCTCAGGTCGTCAGCGGGATCCGGGCAAGTTGCTCGAACTTTGTGCTTCCCTCGCTGATCAAGACGGAGTGGGAATACAAATCAAGTTGAACCGCTATGTAAGTACAGTTTAGTTCCCTTTTTTTCCTTCGTTTCTAAAAAAAATGGATTTTTTTTTTTTTCTACTACTAGATGGAGTAGTGGCAGTGCGTGAGACGTGTCCGTGTGCGTGTGTGTTTTTTATGTGCGTTTTGCAATTTCTCTCCTTTCTGTCTTATTGTCTTAATTTCTCGATTATTCTGTCTTAGTTTCGCTTTTATTCTTCGTTTTCTTTCTTTATAAAATGTTTAAATTTATCTATTTAATTTATTTATTTACGAGACGGAGTGTATTTTCGGTATAAAGTTTGATGTGGGAGTGCGTGTTGCGTGTGTTTTTTAATGTGCGTTTTGGCAATCTTTCTCCCTTTCTTTCTGTCTTTCCTTTCTTTTTGTTTGTCTGTTCTCTGTCTCGGTCTTGTGCCTCCCCCCCCCTCTCTCTCTCTCTCGAGTTCTCTCTCTCTCCTCTCGTGTGTGTGTGTGGTGTGGTGTGTTGTGTGTGTGGTTGTGTGTGGTGAGGGGGGTGTGTGTGTGTGTGTGGTGGTGTGTGGTGTGTGTGTGTGTGTGGTGTGGTGTGTTATGTGTGTGTGTGTGTGTGTTGTATGTAAATGGTAGACGGACGGGAGGTGTATTCATGAATTTAGTGGTTCATCATACTCTTATCTGACATGAGCGTTTGTTTACATTCGAAACTCACATGA
>NW_020868468.1:610706-615706 GCF_003789085.1 Penaeus vannamei | reverse complement strand
CATTATCGCCATAACATATTTTTAATAAACAGCGTCATCAGATATCATCACCTCCGTTTTGGTGTTGTTCTTATTTAGTGATATTATATAATTTATTCATTGTTTTTGCATCTAACCCTTCCCTCTCTGCGCTATTATTCATGACCCTTATGCCTACTCTTTCTCTCTCTTCTCCCTCATCTACGTAGTTATTTAGTTCTCTGTGTTTATCGTTGGTTCCATTTCGTCTTTCTTTCCTCTTTTTTTTTAGTCTCTTTCTTAATTTTTAATTTTATTTCTTCTGATTTATTGTCTTTCTTTTTCTCTCATTCCTTTTCTGTTTTCCTCTCTCCTCCTCATCCTTTTCTCTTCTTTTCATCTTCCTCCTTCTTCTTCCTTCCTCCTCCTCATTTTCCCTTCATTTTCTTCCTCTTCTTATTCCCTCCTCCTCCTCCTCCTCCTCCCCCTTCCCCTTCCCTCCCCTTCTCCCCACCTCCTCCCCTCACCCTCCCCTTCCTCTCCACCTCCACCTCCACCTCCACCTCCCACCCTCCCCTTCCTCCTCCACCTCCACCTCCACCTCCCCCTCACCTCCACCTCCTCCACCTCCCCTCCCCCTCCTCCCCTCCCCCTCCCCCTCCTCCTCCTCCTCCTCCTCCTCCCCCTCCCCCTCCCCTCCCCTCCCCTCCCCCTCCCTCCCCTCCCCCTCCCCTCCCCCTCCCCCTCCCCTCCACCTCCCCTCTACCTCCAACTCCCCCTCCTCCACCTCCCCTCCTCTTTTCCCCTCCTCCTCCCCTCCTCCTCCACCTCCTCCTCTCCTCTTTTCCCTCCGGTATTCCCGAAAGAAACAAAAGTGTTACAGCTCCAGGAGGCATACATGGCCCGCGTCCAAGAGGAAGAGGCGGAGCGAGGAAGAGGGAAACATTGCCTTAAGGACAGAGGGGAGGAAGTGAGGGGAGAGGGAGTGGGGGAGGAGGGGGAGTGGGGGAAGAGGAGGAAGTGAGGGAGAGGAGGAGGAAGTGAGGGGAGAGGAGGAGGAGGTGAGGGAGAGGGAGTGGGGGGTAGGAGGAGGAGGGGGCGAGAGGGGGAGGAGGAGTAAGGGGATAAGGAAGTGGAGGATAGGAGAAGAGAAGGGCAAAAAGAGGCTGGAGATGATAAGGAGAGAGAGAGAGAGAGAGAGAGAGAGAAGAGAGAGAAGAGAGAGAGAGAGAGAGAGAGAAGAGAGAGAGAGAGAGAGAGAGAGAGAGAGAGAAGAGAGAGAGAGAGAGGGAAGAGAAAAAGAAGAAGAGTACAGAAAACTTGGAAATGAGAATAAACAATTACCAAAAATCTTTATCTAGGTTCGCCTCAAGTGAAACCATTTTCAATCTTTCCAATATAATCACTCTCTTTATTTCATATCTTGTATCAAATTCCTTTTGTTTGGCTGACTTATCCTTCTCAATGTCGAATTCCTAAGCCTATTGAAGATTATTTATTGGATTCGAGTGCAATCATTTTCTTTTTTTTTTTTTTTGTCTTTTTAATACAATCTCTTTGTCCTTTTGATGTATCTGATATTTTTTCTCTTTTTCTTGCTGATTCAAGAAACGTGGATTTCTCTCCATTCATATATTATATATTCAATTCAGGCTTTTGAGTCGACATTACTGGGAGAGTAGATGTAATGTTTATTTTATTATCTTCCGTGGTTGTGTGTGTGTGTGTGTGTGTGTGTGTGTGTATGTGTATGTGTGTGTGATGTGTGTGTGTGTGTGTGTGTGTGTGTGTGTGTGTGTGTGTGTGTGTGTGTGTGTGTGTGTGTGTGTGTGTGTGTATGTGTGTGTGTGTGTGTGTGTTGTGCGTCTATCTGTACGTATATATGCGTATTTGTGTATGTGTCCGTGTGCATGAGCGATAGATGGACGCAATATTCCGATTTCTGACAGTCAGCACTTTCAAGACAGCCGACTAAACAGAATTGAAGTTAATGCCGTCACTGAAGGTTCTGGAACTAAAGTCAAAAGTTCTCTCTCTCTCTCTCTCTCTCTCTCTCTCTCTCTCTCTCTCTCTCTCTCTCTCTCTCTCTCTCTCTCTCTCTCTCCTCTCTCTCTCTCTCTCTCTCTCTCTCTCTCTCTCTCTCTCTCTCTCTCTCTCTCTCTCTCTCTCTCTGTGTGTGTGTGTGTGTGTGTGTGTGTGTGTGTGTGTGTGTGTGTGTGTGTTGTGTGTGTGTGTGTGTGTGTGTCTATATATCTATTTACTTAATCTATATGTATCTATATATATAATCTAAATATCTATATCTATCTATATGTCTATCTATATATAACTACAACTTTACAAACTCTAGCTAAAGTTACACCCGGTTTTGGTAACACTGCGTAACATAAGGGTTTACTTTCCTTAATAACTTGATGAATTTTGCGAGTGACACAGTGCTTGGAGTGGAAATTCAAAGGAATATATGAGATGATAACATTCCTCTTAAAGTTAATTGCATCTACGGTCAAAAGGACAGATTTTTAGTTTGTTTTTTTGCTAAGGAAGATTTATTGTCGTGTCCCCGAGTGTGTTTGTTCATTTTGTCTACTGGGTCGTGTATTGTTACGCCGAGATGCCAAGTGTTGATTTTTGGATGTACGTTTTATTTGTTGACACTCGTTGATTAGAAGATACATTGGTTAATAATTATTTTATCATTTGTTAGACGGAAGAATGTATTATGCTGGGAATTAGTAATATTTTTACAGATTGGAGGACTAGTTTCTTTGGCGTAAGGATATATGCGCCCTGCGACTTTCCAAACTTTTCGACCTTATAAAACCCGGTTAAGTATTAAATTGATAATGATTTACTCGAATATAGCTTCCTCACGGGAGAAAACAGTCAGAATATATATGTGTGTGTATGTGTGTGTGCACCTGCGTGTGTGTGTGTGTGTGTGTGTGTGTGATTATATACATATATTATTTTTTCCTCTTTGACGGATCTTTCTTCTTTTTCTCTTCTTATCTCCGTTTTTATAAGTCTCCCCGGCTCCTTCTACGTAGATCATGAAATACCCCCCCCCTCCATCATATCCAAATTCCTCTATAAACGACCCCATCTGACCCCCTCCCCCCTCCCCATTTTTCAATTCCTCAGAAAAAAAAAAAAAAAAAAAAAAAAAATAATAATAATAATAATAAAAAAAAAATAAAAACTAGTCTGACTCCCCCCCCCACTTACCCTCCTCAGCCCACTTTACTCCAAGTAACTGATTCGACGGGGACCTTAAGGGCATTCCAGACCCCCCTCTCCCCCCCCCCCCCCCACTCCCAAGTTTCCCGTACCCTTTCTGGAAAATTCCGAGTCTTTTTTTTACCGTAGAGGGGATACGTCTTCATTCGTGTACACATTTTTTCTTTTTTTAGGTTAATTTCGTTTCATTCGTGTACACATTTTTATTTTTTAGGTTAATTTCGTTTTCATCGTGTACACATTTTTTTTTTTTTTTAGGTTAATTTCGTTTTCATTCGTGTACACATTTTTTTTTTTTTTTAGGTTAATTTCGTTTTCATTCGTGTACACATTTTTTATTTTTTTAGGTTAATTTCGTTTTCATTCGTGTACACATTTTTTTCTTTTTTAGGTTAATTTCGTTTCATTCGTGTACACATTTTCTTTTTTTTTTTTTTTTAGGTTAATTTCGTTTTCATTCGTGTACACATTTTTTTTTCTTTTTTTTTAGGTTAATTTCGTTTTCATTCGTGTACACATTTTTTTTCTTTTTTTTTAGGTTAATTTCGTTTTCATTCGTGTACACATTTTTTCTTCTTTTTAGGTTAATTTCGTTTTCATTCGTGTACACATTTTCTTTTCTTTTTTTTTAGGTTAATTTCGTTTTCATTCGTGTACACATTTTTTTCTTTTTTTTAGGTTAATTTCGTTTTCATTCGTGTACACATTTTTTTTTCTCTTTTAGGTTAATTTCGTTTTCATTCGTGTACACATTTTTTTTTTTTTTTTAAGGTGAATTTCGTTTTCATTCGTGTACACATTTTTTTTTTTTTTTTTAAGGTTAATTTCGTTTTCATTCGTGTACACATTTTTTTTTTTTTTTTTTTTAAGGTTAATTTCGTTTTCATTCAAGTACACACATTTTTTTTTTTTTTTTTTTAGGGTTAATTTCGTTTTCATTCGTGTACACATTTTTTTTTTTAGGTTAATTTTCGTTTTCATTTGTACACATTTTTTTTTTTTTTTAGGTTAATTTCGTTTTTCATTCGTGTACACATTTTTTTCTTTTCTTTTTTAAGGTTAATTTCGTTTTTCATTCGTGTACACATTTTTTTTTCTTTTTTTTTAGGTTAATTTCGTTTTCATTCGTGTACACATTTTTTATTTTTTTAAGGTTAATTTCGTTTTCATTCGTACACATTTTTATTTATTTTTTTTTTTTTTAGGTTAATTTCGTTTTCATTCGTACACATTTTTTTTTTCAGGTAAATTTCGTCTTCATTCGTGTACACATTTTTATTTATTTTTTCTTTTTTTAGGTTAATTTCGTTTTCATTCGTGTACACATTTTTCTTTTTTTTTAGGTTAATTTCGTTTTCATTCGTGTACACATTTTTTTTTTTTTTTAGGTTAATTTCGTTTCATTCGTGTACACATTTTTTAAGTTTAATTTCGTTTTCATTCGTGTACACATTTTTTTTCTTTTTTTAGGTTAATTTCGTTTTCATTCGTGTACACATTTTTTCTTTTTTAGGTTAATTTCGTTTTCATTCGTGTACACATTTTTTATTTTTTTTTAGTGTTAATTTCGTTTTCATTCGTGTACACATTTTTATTTTTTTTTTTTTTAGGTTAATTTCATTTTCATTCGTGTACACATTTTTTTTTTTTTCCAGGTAATTTCGTTTTCATTCGTGTACACATTTTTTTCCTTTTTTTTAGGTTAATTTCATCTTCGTTCAAGTGTACACATTTTTTTTTTCTTTTTAGGTTAATCTCTTCGTTTAATTTGATCCTCACTCTGATGACGTCATAGGCAGGAA
>NW_020868468.1:595706-598206 GCF_003789085.1 Penaeus vannamei | reverse complement strand
TGCTTTGTTTATTGTTACCGTTTTCATATTGTTATTACTAATACCATCAGCAGCAGCAGCCTCATGATCTTGATCTTGGTCCTCATGATCTTTATATTTATATTTATATTTATGTTTATATTATTTTTATCTTTTATCTTTATCTTTATCTTTATTATCTTTATCTTATCTTTATCTTTATCTTTATCTATCTTCTTTATCTTTATCATCTTCATCTTCAATCTTCATCTTCTTTATCTTTATCTTTATCTTTAATTTTATCTATCTTCATCTTCATCTTCATCTTCATCTTCATCTTCATCTTCATCTTCATCTTCATCTTCATCTTCATCTTCATCATCATCATCACCAATCATTTCATCATCAATCATCATCAATCATCATCATCATCATCATCAAATCATCATGCATCAACGTCATCACATCAACATCACGATCCTCCTCACCACGACAACCCTCACCTCACCTGAAGACCCAAAAGCCCCTTCGCGACGCCAGTTCCGAAGAAGCGCGAAGGACAAGCCATAGTTCACCCAGGCAACGACTTACCCCCTCCCCCCGCCTCCATCCCTCTAGGCCTCGCTCTATCAAGAGGTTCCTAGGCCCTTTGGCGGGGGATGCTGGCGTCGCTCAGAAGTCATAGGACTCTGCGGCAAATTCCTCATAGCAGTTGGATTAAAATATCACGTTTATTGAGTTTAGGCAAATTTTGTTTACATATTTTCCCGTGATTATTTTTGGAGGAATCGAAATGCCAAATCTTTGAGGGATTCTTAAACTATTAGTGAGATGAGAAGATAAAAATAAGGTAAGATAAGATAATGATAAGATAAGATGAAGATGATGAAATGAAGATTAACATAAACATAAACATAAACATAAACATAAGATGATGATGAAGAAGATTATTGCATGGCCAGAGGAAGGGTCCAGACGTTCGACTGTGTGTCTGCATGGTCGTTACATTTTCGACCATTTAGAAGAGCATCTCCATCAGCCATCTCTTGCGGTTGAAATTTTTATTCGGTGTTCTCTTCAAGGAAGTTAAATCGGTGTTTGAGGCAGCGAAGGAATTCCGTAAAGGACCCATATCTATTTTTTTCTTGCTTGCGATTAAAAGCATGTGTAGTATCAAACAAGTCATGGACAAGAATGCTGACAAGCCCCGTGAATATTTTTTGAGGAATCGAAATGCAAAATCTTTGAATGATTCTAAAACTATTAGTGAGAATTTCAAGTTGACTTCATTTAGATTTGAAAGCGCTTAACGATATATATCTTTATGATAAGAGCATCCTGGTATAGCAATATTATTTTTGTTTTGTTTGAACGCATTAGTGATTATTAGGAAGAACTTTTAAATCGACCTTTGACCCTTTATGTATATTTCCTTCTCGACAGGAATGTTGGAGATTAGTCGCATTAAGAGAATGCTATGCCATTTAAATTCTTGATAAAAGGGGTTCGAATCTGTCCTTTATGTAAGAATGTAATTATTATTATTATTATTGTTATTATTATTTATTATATTATTATATTATTATTTATTATTATTATTATTATTATTATTATTTTATTATTATTATTATTATTATTATTATTTTATTAATTATTATTATATATATATTATTATCATAATTATTATTATTATTATTATTATTGTAAATGGGGATAGGAAAAAAAAAAGACATGAGAGACAGGTAAATTAAATAAACATTGAATAGAATAAGGTGAGAGAGATGGATAGACTTTGAGGTCGAAGGAATTGGATATTTCTTGATTGATTTCGATTTAACAGGCATACACTTTATAATCAGGCAGACGTTAACTCAATCTTTTGGCGCTGAGCATACAGAGGTCTGCGCTTGTTCAAGGAGAGCGAACGAGAGCGAGGCAATACCGTTTACGAGTGGTTGGGAAAGTATTCGTCTAACAAAGACCGTATTATAGCATATTTACGAGAAACATTTACATAACACACTCATTTCTACGTATTACTCACGAACTGACACGGCTCAGAACTATGTTTTTTTGTTTGTTTTTTTAAGGGAATAAACTTCTTTTCGGCATGCTATCAATGCTAGTAATCCTAGTAATAGTATTCTTGTTTTAAAACATTCTGCTGTATGTGCGTGGGGTGTGTGTGTGTGTGGTGAGAGAGAGAGAGAGAGAGAGAGAGAGAGAGAGAGAGAGAGAGAGAGAGAGAGAGAGAGGAGAGTGAGTGAGAGAGAGAGAGAGAGAGAGAGGAAGAGAGAGAGAGAGAGGAGAGAGAGAGAGAGAGAGAGAGAGAGAGAGAGAGAGAGATGAGAGAGAGAGAGAGAGAGAGAGAGAGAGAGAGAGAGAGAGAGAGTGAGAGAGAGAGAGAGAGAGAGAGAGAGCGAGAGAGAGAGAGAGAGAGAGAGAAGAGAGAGAGAGAGAGAGAGAGAGGGAGAGAGAGAGAGAGAGAGAGAGGAGAGAAGAGAGAGAGAGAGAGAGAGAGAGAGGAGAGAGAGAGAGAGAG
>NW_020868468.1:563206-573206 GCF_003789085.1 Penaeus vannamei | reverse complement strand
ATCTCCCCGTTTCGTTAATTTCCACTCTCCTTCTTCCCTTCCCTTCCCCTTCCTTCTCATAAGCCATCCGCGACTCTCTATCTCCCCGTTTCGTTAATTTCCACCCTCCTTCTCCTCTGCCCTTCCCCTTTCTTCCAGCAGGTCATCTACGACTCTCTATCTCCCAGCTTCGTTAATTTCCACTCTCCTTCTTTCTTCCTTCCTTCTCGTAGGTCATCCACGGCTCTCTATCTCCCCGTTTCGTTAATTTCCACCCTCCTTCTCCTCTGCCCTTCCCCTTTCTTCCAGCAGGTCATCCATCCTATAAATCCCCTTTCCTTCCGAGTGAGGATGACAGAGCTGTCTCTAATCCTCCGCGACTGGAGAGTGCCCATTCATGTCGCGGGAGGGGCCAGGGGACGGGGGGCTGGGGGGGGGATAGAAATGGAGGGTGAGAGAGAGAGAGAGGGGGGAGGGGAGGAGGGGAGGGGAGGAGGGGGAGGGAGGAGGGAGGAGAGGAAGAGGGGAGGAGAGGGAGGGAGGGAGAGGAGGGAGGAGGGAGGGAGAGAGGGAGAGAGGGAGAGAGAGAGAGAGAGAAGAGAGAGAGAGAAGAGAGGAGAGAGAGAGAGAGAGAGAGAGAGAAGAGAGAGAGAGAGAGAGAGAGAGAGAGAGGGAGGGAGGGAGGGAGGAGAGATAGGGGAAGAAGTGCGAGAGCAAGCAAGAAAGGGGGGAGAGAGAGGAGAGAGAGACAACCAGACAGACAGAGACAGACAGAGAAAAAGAGAGAGACAGGGATAGATAATGATTTTAATTACAACAGTAATGATCTTAGCGATGACAACGATAAAGATAAATGTCACTGATAACGGTTATGGCATGATAAGAAATGAGACTAAGAAGTGTTAATGGCAATAACAATAAAAACTGTGACAGCAATGACGATTATAATATTGATAACATTAAAACTGTTATTAGTATTATCAAAACCGCAAATGTTTATAACTATACCAGAAATAAATAATAATTTCATTATTACCTCAGACGACAATTTTTGGCTACCTGACTCGAAATCATAGATATTCGAAAAATGAATATTCGAAAATTTACTAATAAATTGCAGAGAAAAAATTAATGGGTGAGTTAACCATGATCCAGGAACTTATTGCTTATTAATCGGCGACGAAGTTAATCCACGTAAGACCCTACGACTGAATCTAATCACTCTCTTCCTGTGCGATTCATTATGGAAAATGAGATAAGATGGGAATATTCTTAGCAACAAGTGTGGGAGACTTTAGCATGCACTATTGTATTTTAAGAGTGATTTTTGATCATACGAAAAGTGGAGGTCTGAGTTCTCCTTCTCCTTTCTAGCTATTACCCTTATCATTATGGCTTGTACCGTTATTGCTGTTATCATCATCACTGTTGATAGTATGTTGTTGTTTTTATCATTTTAATTGCCACTAATTCGGTCATCTCGATTATCGCACTTTTTTATTGGTTCTTAATATTATTATCATTATTGTTATTATTATTATTAGGATTATTATCATTGCTACATTTTTGTCGTCATTATCATTATTTTCATTATTCCCCTCGTTGTTATTATCGTTATTATTGTTGTTGTTTTTTGTAGTTATTATTATCACTATTACTATTACTATCGTTATGATTATTATCATTACCATTATCATTATTATCACTGATATTGTTCCGTTGCTATCATTGTTATACTGTTGTTATTGTCATTAATGCCATGGAAATAAACATTATCATCTTCATCATGGCGATTATAGGGAAAAGGGAACTTATATGGTACTGAAAGTTGTTTTATGTTGTTGTTGTGGTTATTATTATCACAATTACTATTACTATCGTTATTATTATCATTATCTTTACCATTATTATCAATGATATTGTCTCGTTGCTATCATTATACTATTGCCATTGTCATGAATGCCATGGAAATAAACATTATCATCTTCATGACGATTATGGTGTCAAATTCAATTGAACAAAAGCTGAAATACATAATAAACATAATAATAATCCTAAAATAACCGAAAAAGGCAACTTATACGAAACTGAAAGTTGTTTTTCGTTGTTGTCTCGGTTATTATTATCACAATTAGTATTACTATCGTTATTATTATTATTACCATTACCATTATTTTCACTGTGATATTGTTATACTGTTGTAATTGTCATGAATGCCATGGAAATAAACATTATCATCTTCATCATGACGATTATGGTGTCAAATTCAATTGCACAAAAGTTGAAATACATAATAAACATATTAATAATCCCAAAATAACCGAAAAAAGGGAACTTATACGAAACTGAAAGTTGTTTTTCGTTGTTGTTGTCGTTATTATTATCACAATTACTATTACTATCGTTATTATTATTACTACCCTTACCATTATTTTTTTGTGATATTGTTATACTGTGCCATGGAAATAAGCATTATCATCTTCATCATGACGATTATAGTGTCAAATTCAAAAGTTGAAATACATAATATACGTAATTATTAATAATCCCAAAATAACCGAAAAAGGGAACTTACACGAAACTGAAAGTTGTTTTTCGCTGTTGTCGCGGAGGGTATCACCGTCAAAGTAAAGCTAAAAAGTTTTCTCTTTGTATAATAAGGAGGAAGTTTTGATTAAGCGAGGAATTCGGGGCTTCACTTTGTCTCGGCGAATGTAAAAATGTGCTAGAGGTGTGCGTGTGTACGTCTGTGTAAGTGGGTTTGTATTTGAGTTTCTTGTCTGTGTGTTTGTTGGCTTGTATGTGTGTGTGTGTGTGTATGAAGGAATGTGTATTTGTACTGTATGTGTTTGTATGGGTTTGTGGGTTCATGTGCATGTATTTTTATGCTTATTAATACACTATATATACGCTACTATAAGTATGTTTTATGCTTATTAATACACTATATATACGCTATTATAAGTATGTTTTATGCTTATTGATACACTATATACACGCTACTATAACTATGTGTTCGCCTTTAATTCTTTGCCCAAATTGCATATTCATTTAACGAACACAAAGATAGTTATTAGAAGCATCACTTCCTCCCAAGATAAATTTATCTCTTATCTCCGTTCATCAAGTCTCGCTCCATTTACACATTCTACCTTCTCTCCGTCATCTGCTCAGGCGTGGGAAATCTCTCCCTGGAACCACCTGCGTCTTATCCACCCTTTTCCCCTCTCCCCTCGCCCCTTCCCCTCGCTTTCTGAACAGTTTCCTCCTCCGGTTCCCCTACCCCTTTTCCCTCCTTCCCTCTCGCTTTCTCGCCTTCCCCTCGCCTTCTGTCCACTTTTTCTCCTTTCCTTCCCCTCTCCCTTTCCCCTCTTTTCGTCCCCCCTTTCCCTTTCCCTCCTCCTGTTCCCCTTCTTCCTTTTTCGCCTCTCCCTTTCTCTCCTTCCGTTCCCCTCCCCTCCCCTCTTTCCCTTTCCCCCTTCTGTTCCCCTCACCCTGCCCCCTCCCCCCTCCCCCTCACCTACTCCCTCCTCCTCATCCCTTCCACTTTCCATTTTCTTCTACTTTCGTAAATCGTTTTCTTAGATCATTATTATCATCATTCTCCTTGTTATCGTTATTATTGTTTCTATTGTGATTATTGCTATTATTCATACTGTTATGTCTATCATTCTTCTTATTATAATTTTTATTATTATTATTTATTATTATTATCATTATTATTATTATTATCATTATTATTGTTATTATTATTACATTATTATTATTATTATTATTCATTATTATTATTTTTATTTATTATTTATTATTATTATTTTATTATTATTATTTATTATTATTTTATTATTATTATTATTATTATTATTATTATTATTATTATTATTATTATTATTATTATTATCATTATTACCATTATTAATTATTATCATAATTATTATTGTTGTTGTTGTTGTTGTTGTTAATACTAAAATTATTATTATTAATGTTATCATTAATATTACCAATATTACCATTATCATCATTATTATTACTACCATTATAACCGTTGTTGCTGCTATCATTATCATTATTATTATCATAATCTCTAGCACTGTTTTATTGTTATTTTTTATTATCAATATTGTTACTTTCATAATTACTATTACTATCATTATTAACATAGGGCATTACTAATAGTGTTATCATCATAATCAATATCTAACATTATCATTAATATTATCATTATCATTAATGTTATCGTGATTATAATTGTTATCAGTATCATTACTAGTATTACAACTATTACTATCTCCTTCTGCTTTCATCATTATCGTTATCATTATTGTTATTATTAGTAGTAGTAGTACCATTACTATTGTTATTATTGTTACTATTACTATTATTATCATTATTAGTAGTGTTATTGTTATTATTATTATTACTATTGCTGTCGTTGTTATCATTATTATTATCATCATCATCATTATCATCATCATCATTATCATCATCATCATTATTGTTATTAGTATTATCATTATTATCATCACCATCATCTCTTTTGCTATTGTTATTATTGCTTTTATTACTACTATTAGTATCATTATTATCATTAGGATTATTATCACGAACATCAGTGATACTATCATGACTTTTGTTATCAATACTATTATCATCACTGTTGTTCCTATTCTTATCATGATTAACATTATTATCATTTCTTACGGCATTACTTATGATTATGATAGATTATTATTGCTATCACTTTTTTGTGGCGATATTGGTACTGTTGTCTTATTATTGTGATTGTTAATCCTTATAAATTAACATTAGTCCATCCATTAATGATTGCCATCATCAGCCAACAACAATCAATCATCCCCTCCCACATCTTCTTCCCCTCCCTTCTCCTTCTCCTCCCCTCCCCCTCTCCCCCTCTCCAATTTCTGCTACCCCCCTCCCCCACCCCTCCCCCTTCCTCGACCCTCACCGCTGCAGCGACAGAAAGTCTGGTCGTGTGAGAGGGCAGCGCAGGAGGACGAGATCAGGGAACCGTACAGCCCAGTTTCCTACCATTAAACAACGGGTCTGTAACCTCTAGTGACGTTGACGACCAGGGGGATCTGTGACGCACATTCGACCAGGGAAGACTCGTGGGGGGAGGGGGAGGGGAGGGGGGTAGGGGGATGCGAGAAGCGGGAGGGGATAGGGGGAGGAGGGAAAGAGGGGGATAGGAGACAGAGAGGAAGGAATAGGGTAAGGAGAGAGAAATGAAGGGATGGGATGGAGGGAAAGGGGGATTCGAAGAAGGATAAGGGAGTGGGGAGGGGAAGAGAATGTGGGGGCAAGAGAGAGCTTGGAGAGGGGAGAAGGAAAGAGAGATAATGAATGACAGAAGAGTGATACTAATTGGGAATTGTCGGGAGGGAAAAAGGAATGGGAAGGGGATGAATGAGATGTTAAAAAACGGAGGAAGGAGAAGAAGGGAAGGAAATAGAGGAGATACCAAAAGAGCAAGGAAACGGAGAAGAGAAGAGAAGAGAGGAGAGGACAGGAGGAAGAGAGAAAGTTGAATCGAGGGATAGATTGCTTTGCTCTGGACTGGACGAACAGCCTTTTTCTGGAATCTAGAGGAGGATGAAAAGAGGGAGGGGGGAGGGGAGGGTGGAAGGACCCTTCTTGAAAACTATAGGTTGGAGAGCGAAAGAGACAGACAGACGGAGAGAGGGAGGGAGAGAGGAGAGAGAGAGAGAGAGAGAGAGAGAGAGAGAGAGAGAGAGAGAGAGAGAGAGAGAGAGAGAGAGAGAGAGAGAGAGAGAGAGAGAGAGAGAGAGAGAGAGAGAGAGAGAGAGAGAGAAGAGAGAGAAAAAGAGATAAAGAAAGAGATAGAGAAAGAAAGAAAGAGAGAGAGACAGACATTCAGACAGACAAAGAGAAAAAAAATAAGAAAAGAGATAGACAGCGAGAGAAAGATCGAGGGAAAAAATAATAATAAAAGACAAAGCTATTAGCAGAAAGATGTTGAGGAATGAAGCCAATGTCGAGACGAATCAAAGGCTTAAAGAAATTGTGACAAAAAGAGACAAGTCATAAACCGACGATAGCCATCCAGGAGGTCAGTGACACGAATGAGAAAAGGAGAAAAGTTTGAAGATAGAGAAGGAGGAAGGAGCAAAAGGAAGGAGGAGGAGGAGGAGGACGAGGAACATGAGGAGAAGAAGAAGGAGAAGGAGGAAAATGAGGAGAAGAAAGGAGGAGGGAGGAGGAGAGAAGGAAAATGAGGAGAAGAAGAAGAAGGAGGAGGAGAAGGAAGGTAAATGAGGAGAAGAGGAGGAGGAGGAGGAGGAGAAGGAAAATGAGGAGGAGAAGAAGGAGGAGGAGGAGAAGGAAAATGAGGAGAAGAAGAAAGAGGTAGAGGATGAGGAGAAGGAAAATGAAGAGAGGAAAAAGAAGGAGGTAAATGAGGAGAAGAAGAAGGAGATAGAAGAGAATTAAAATGAGGAAATGAGAAGAAGACGGAGGAGGAAAATGAGAAAAATTAGGAGAAGAAGAAGAAGAAGAAGGAGGAGGAAAATGATGAGAAGAAGAAGGAGGAGGAGGAAAATGATAAGGAGAAGAAGAAGAAAGAGGAGGAGGAGTAGAAGTAGAAGTAGGGGAGGAGGATTTAGAGGTATGGGTGGAGGAGGAAGAGGAGAATTAACATGAGAAGAAGAAGGAGGAGGAGGAGAGGAACAGCAAGATAAGAAGGAGAAGGAGGGAGGATAGGAGTAGCAGCAACAACGAGGAGGAAAGAGACGAAGAGGGACACAAGGAGAAGAAGGAGAAAGAAGCGAAGAGAAAAAAAAAAGACGAGGTGAAAGAGAGGAAGAAGAAAGAAACATTATAATAACAAGATGAAAGGAGAGGAAGACAGCGAACCCGTGGATAATCATTTCCAGAGAGAACTTGCTGTGAGCCTTTATATTACTTCCCCCCCCCCTTCCAGTCCCTCCCCTCTCCTCCCCTCTTCTCCCTCTCCTCTTTCTCCTCCCCCTCCCTCCTCCCTCCCTCCCTTCCTACCCCTTTCCCCTCTCTCCCTCCCTCTCCTTCCTTCTCCTCCTACCCTCCTCTCCCCCTCCTCCCCCTTCCCTCCCCCTTCTTCTTCCTACCCCTTCCCTCTCCTTCTCACCCTCCTCTCCCTCCTTCTCCCACTCTTCCACCCCCTTTCCTCCCCTTTCTTCCTCTCTCTCCGTCCCACCCTCCTCTCTCCTCTCCTCCCCCTCCCTCGCTTCCCACCTCTTCTCCCTCTCCCTCTCCTTCCCTCACCTCTTTCTCCCTCCTCCCTCTCCTTCTCACCCCTCCTACCCTTCCCTCTCTCTCCTTCCCCCCCTCCTCCCCCCTCCTCCCCCCTCCTCCCCACCTCTCTCCCCCTCCCTCCCTCTCCTCCCTCCTCTCCGCCCCTTCTCTCCCTCCCTCTCCTCCTTCCTCTCTTCGCCACACCCTCCTCCCTCTCCTCCTCTCCTTCCCACCCTCATCTCCCTCCCTCTCCTCCCCTCTCCTTCCCCTCCTCCTCCCCCCTTCCCTCCTCACCTTCCCACCCCTCCTCTCCCTCCTCCTCTCACTCCCTCTCCCCCTTTTCCCTCTCCCTCCCTCCCTCCTCTCTCTCCTCCCCCCTCTCCGTCCCACCCCTCCTCCCTCCCTCTCCTTCCCCACCTCTTCTTCCCCCTCCCACCCCTCCTCTCCTCCCTCCCTCTCCATCCCTCGTGGACCCACCTCCCTCCTCCCCCTAGACCCATTTCTGATTCCGAGAAAATTTCAACGACGCTGATATCTTTCGCTGAAGGAGGGTAGATGGAGGCCTTATTAACTGCGTAGAATACCTTGGGATAATTCCTGTCATTTATTTGTTCTTCGTTGTCCTATTTTCATCATCATACTCATTATAATTAGTGTCAGTGTCATCTTTATCATCATCAGTAACAACAGCTGGTAGTGCTAAGACAGTTGTTGAGGTCTTTACTGGAAGAGGAAATATCTCGGAGAAGAGAGAGAGAGAGAGAGAGGAAGAGAGAGAGAGAGAGAGAGAGAGAGAGAGAGAGAGAGAGAGAAAGAGAGAAAGAGAGAGAGAGAGAGAGAGAGAGAGAGAGAGAGAGAGAGAGAGAGAGAGAGAGAGAGAGAGAGAGGGTGAAATGAAAGAGAGAGAGGAGAAAGAGAGAGAGCCTCTTGATAAAGGGACACAACTAGAAGCACTCAGACAGCGCATACCTCCGCCAAGGCAATAGGCTCACCGATGCAATAAAACATTTCACACTTGAAAAATTACATTAAAATCACCTCTTTCTCAACTACACCAGTGACGTCCGTATTTCCCAATCTCGCAATGCTAATGAATCCTCTAAAACATTAATGGATCCGGATCATGAGGCAGATCACCACCAAATAAAACTAAATAAAAACTAAATAAAAACTAAATAAAACTAAATAAAACTAAATAAAAACTAATGACTAAATAAACTAAATAAAAATAAATAAGACTAATAAAACTTTTAAAAATCTGTTCATGAATTCTTTGAGTAATTCTGCGCGCAGAACCGGAGAACTTCCTTGTCGGAGGTAACAACCACCCGCCACTTCGGCCTTTCCAAATACCAAAGAGCATTTAGTATTCCGTGTAGGTTGTACGCACGCGAAGGTCAGTCCTTTGACCAAGAACAGCTGATCTTACTACTGGTAAGGTCGGGTAAATTGCCTCGTCAGCTGTTCAGAAAGTCCTTGCTGGGATCAGAATAGCTTCCACAATTTGTTTTATTTTCTGCAGTATTATCAGGTTTAAAGGGGCTTTCTTAAGACGGTTGTATCATCCCCCCACTCCCTCCTCTTCTTCTTCCTCCTCTTCTTGTTCTTGTTCTTCTTCCTTCTTCTTCTTCTTCTTCTTCTTCTTCTTCTTCTTCTTCTTCTTCTTCTTCTTCTTCTTCTTCTTCTTCTTCTTCTTCTTCTTCTCCTTCTCCTTCTCCTTCTCCTTCTTCTTCTTCTTCATCTTCCTCTCCTTCATCTTCATCTTCTTTCCTCCTCCTTTTATTCGTCCTCATAAATTCGTCCTCATAAAAGAAGTGACGCCCTGAATAGATATCTTCTAGAAACTCTAGTAAGTAGAGCAGAAATAACACCAGCAGGCGAGGAGGGAATCAGCAGAATCCTGGCGTAAACGAAAAAAAAAATCGAGACATTACAGTATTTCGTTATTCCAACGTTCCACATTTAGTTACGTTCGAGTTACGTTATGCAAAGTTTCTGAGATGAAACAGCTGTCGTGTTCCGAAGTGGAATTACAAAGTTCATAGTTGCGAAGAAGGCAAAAGCGGAAAAGGAAAATATAATGTGTTTAATTCACAAAAACCGAAAGAGGCCAAAAGGAGAGAGGAAAGTAAGTAATGAATTCTGGACATCCGGGTATTTTTGCCAGAGTATCGAACGCTTCAAAAGGTCCCGGATCACTAACCGAATTTTCCCTTTTGTTTAGAGTGTCTCCGGTGACACCTGGCAGCCCATCCGCACCTGTGTCAACCTTTGATCGAGCCACGTATTTTTATTTACGAAAATTTCTTTGTAGCTTTTTTCCCCAGGTCATTCACCTTTCGATAAAGAATACCAGTCATGCTGAATTCTAACACAATATTCTAAACGGCGAATCTGAGTGTAAAGAAAGCAGATATTAACTACGCAATTGTTTGGATGTGCGTATATCGTCTGACTTTCTTTATTGTAGAAACTAGGTCAGGTTCTTTGCCTCTTCCAGGTGACAGAAATCTCTCTCGATATGAGTCCAGCAGCGAGTACTTTCACTGGTCTGTCGAGTCGTGTTAGGCCTCGGTGACCTTTCCGCTTTTTGCAGCTCGAGCGTTAGTGACCAGAGACTGAAATAGAGTCGACGGGATACTACTTCTCAGTACCATTTGTTCATCCGTCTAATTAGATCGCAAGTCACCCATGAACCTCGCCTTCAGCAGAGGTTCCCGACAGATGGGATTTTGGTGGCAGCGGTTCAGTCTTCGGAGGTACATGAAGT
>NW_020868468.1:558206-560706 GCF_003789085.1 Penaeus vannamei | reverse complement strand
ACATATACATATATATATATATACATATATATATATGTATACATATATATTTATATATATCCATATGTATATAGATATATAATATACACATACAAATACTTAAATATATATATATACGTAATATACATACATATATATATATATATATATATATATATATATATATATATATATACATAATACATACATACATGTACATATACATACATATATATGAATATATACATACATCTATAAATACATGTAATCGAAACCGATCAAATACATCTCTTGTAGTGTGGAGATATTCATTCTCATTCATACCATTTCTACATTTTCTACATATGTATATGTATATATAATCATATATATATATATATATATATATATATATATATATATATATATATATATATATGTATATATGTATATATATATATATATATATATATATATATATATATATATATATATATATATATATATATATATATATATATATATATATATATATATATATATATATATATATATATATATATATATATATATAATATTATATATATATATATATATATATATATATATATATATATATATATATATATATATATATATAATGCACACACACACACACTTACATACATATTCATTAGTTCTAAGAAGGGTCAAGTCTCGCTTTATGTAACGTAGCACATAAGTACATAAGTGTATGTAAATTTTGTTACATATACTCCTCATAAATATTCCACGGCATGAACTCTGTCTGACGATCGCACACTTAATCACTCGCATTCAATATCGCTTTATCCCGCACGCTCTCTTCGCCGGAACGAGGGTCGGGCACAGCGCCGGGCGGGTCGGAGGGGGGAGCCGCCGTCTGGGAGCCCGCGAAGGGTATTCCGAAGTGTATTGCGAAGTGTAGTGTATCGATCCTGTTCATCAACGATTGGGCGTTATTACGGTTTTGTAAATGGATGTTTGTTTGTGTGTGGTGTGTGGATGGATGGATATGTGTGTTTGTTTGTATGTTGTGTGTTTGTGTTGTGTTTGTGTTTGTGTGTGTGTGTGTGTGTTTGTGTGTTCGTGTGTGTGTGTAAATGGATATATGTGTACATATCTATTTATTAATACTATGTATACATTGCCAAAATTCTCGCTAGCATCCGCGCAAATCCAAACAAAACCACCCAGACCGCGCAAAACTCCACCCAACAAAACAAAAGAAATGCGCAGACATATCGCTTCTCCCGAACACGATAAAAATTAAAAGGAAAGATAAACTGGAATTCTCAAAATGTATCGAACACCAACCTGACCTTCACGGATTAAGGGGGATGAGGGGGGGGGGGTGAGGGGGGTGAGGGAGGGAACAATCAGTCATGAATATCCGATATATTCTGAGTGGGCGGGGGGGAAGGAGGGAGGAGGGAGAGGGGAGAGGGAGAGGGAGAGGGCGGGGGCAGGGGAGGGATGGGGGGGGGAGGGGAAGGGAGGAAGTGAGGGAGGAGGGAGGAGAGGGAGAGGGGCGGTGGCAGGGGAGGGAGGGAGGGGGAGGGGGAGGGGGAGGGAGGGGAGGGAGGGAGAGGGAGAGGGCGGTGGCAGGGGAGGGATGGAGGGGAGGGGAAAGGGAGAAGGAGGGAGGGAGAGGGGGAGAGGGAGGGAGGTAGTGAGGGAGAGGGGCGGGGACAAGGGAGGGACGGAGGGAGTGAGGGGGGAGGAGCGGTGGAAAGGAGGGAGGAGGAAGGGAGGGGGTGAGGCGGGGGGGGGTAATTCTAGGAAAGGAGGATGAGAATAAATTCCCTTTCTCACTTTGTATTATTCTGTCTGTTGCTATATCTATTCATCTATCTACATTGGATTTTCCCTTCTTGAATGAATGATTATGTCTGTCCTTTTTATCCACTAATCCACTGTCTCTCCCTGTCTCCCTCATTCCCTCTTTTGCTCTTCTCTCTCTCTTCTCTCTCTCTTCTCTCTCTCTCTCTCTCTCTCTCTCTCTCTCTCTCTCTCTCTCTCTCTCTCTCTCTCTCTCTCTCTCTCTCTCTCTCTCTCTCTCTCTCTCTCTCTCTCTCTCGCTCTCGCTCTTGCGTTCTCTTTTTATCTATCTACTTGTTTGTCTATGTGTCTAGCCCCCCACCGCCTATCTCTCTGTTTTCTACTCTCTCTCTCTCTCTCTCTCTCTCTCTCTCTCTCTCTCTCTCTCTCTCTCTCTCTCTCTCTCTCTCTCTCTCTCTCTCTCTCTCTCTCTCTCTCTCTCTCTCTCTCTCTCTCTCTCTCTCTCTCTCTCTCTCTCTCTCTCTCTGTCTCTCTCTCTCTCTCTCTCTCTCTCTCTCTCTTCTCTTCTCTCTCTTTCTCTCTCTTCTCTCTCCTCCCCTCCCTCCCTCCCTCTCCCGTCCCTCTCCGTCCCTCCCTCCCTCTCCTCCCTCCTCCCCCTCCTCCCTCCCTCCTCCTCCCCCTCCCTCCCTCCCTCCCTCCTCCTCCTCCCTCCCTCCCTCCCCTCCCTCCCCCTCCTTCCCTC
>NW_020868468.1:548206-550706 GCF_003789085.1 Penaeus vannamei | reverse complement strand
TTGTGAAACGTGAGGATAATGAGTGCTAAGAGACTTAAACGTAGTAAATATAACCAATAATCGAAAGTTATATGCAATAACTACTTTCCTTCTTGTCCACTAAGAAAAATGTAATTTCCTCCGACATTTCCCTACACTGGACAGTATTCCAAAACACTTCACCATATTTGCTCTTCCATCGAATCATATCTTATTGTAAGTACTTCGGGTAATTATCCAGAAACACCTCTGTGTTTACATGAATATATAAGTAAAAAGAAAAATAGTTTAGAAAGCGAAAGAAAGAGAATTACATAAGCTTTATATAAACGCCGCCTTTTTAGCCCACGGGGTCCCTCGCCTTTGCAAAATCGTAAACAATTTAGTTAAGCGGGAAAGCGGAGCGAGTTACAGATGTGAAAACAGCTGCCCAAACATGTAAGAGCTGTAACTTGCCAACTCTTTATATTCAGTTCAAACGTACGTTACTCCTATGCATTCCCATATAGGTTTTAGTTCAATTGAGAATACCGCTGCTTAGAATATTGGTTTTAAATGTTCTCGAAGTCGGCCGTCAAACACCTGCTTCTAAATGTTTTGGAAGAAAGTTTTAATGTTCATACAATTACTGTTTAATTGAGCTGAGATTGGATTCATCCTTTTTCGCTTTTCTTTTCAGGGGAAGTCGTAGAACGGATAGGAGAAGCGTCGGCATAATCCAATGAAACTTTATCGAGTAAAATAAACATGATTTATCCTGTTCCAACTTTAGTAAAATTGTTGCGTTTTCAGATTCGGATTTGAATTCAGACTCAGCTTTTGGGGAATGAAGATGTTTTAGGACTTCAGGTCGTTTGTGAAAGGGTGCGTTAATGATCATCTCCTAAATCCTATGTAAATTTGCTTACATTTGTTGGAAGTAATGCTATTTTTTTATTCTGCCTCCTCCTCTTCCTTTTTCTCCTCCTCTTCTTCTGCTTCCTCATCCTTCTTCTCCTCTTCTTCCTTTGTCTACTCCTCTTCCGTCTTCTTCTCTTCTTCCTTTGTTCCTCCTCTCCTCCTCCTCCTCCTTCCTCCTCCTCTCCTCCCTCTCCCTCCTCCTCCTCTCTCCTCCTCCTCCTCCTCCTCCTCCTCCACAAAATTATTATTACTAATATGTTTTTAATTTTGATTGAAAATATACAATATTTACAATGTTTTTCAATGGGGAACTCCTGCAGATACACACAAATGAGTTACAAATTTACTCTCGGTCACTTACGCTCACAGAGATGAAAGCTATCAGTGACAGCTAACTTAATGTTAAGGGAAGATATTAAGACTAGCAGTGTCAGTCATATTTTGATAATGCTGTTATTTTCTTTTTTGCACTTTTGTAGGGAAATCATAATAAGAGAAATATTTCTACCTTCAAAAGTAACTCATAAGTGAATTTATGATTATCAGTATCTGAAGTCATGATGATAGATATGTACAGTGTATGGTTATAATGTACTTCACTTTTAACTTAGTTGCACTAGGATAATGTCCTATCACATTATGGTAGATAGTCCTGGGATAATGTCTCTGTGTCCTATATAGTTGAGCCTCCTCTAAAGTTGCACACACTTAACAGGAATAGCACCTCAGAAGTAGGCTTAATCCCATTTTTTAGCCACATTGCTTAAACATTTATTTATGCAACAGCCTAAAGCATAATAAGCAATAATTTTATGTTTCCTGTACTCCAAATATTTCCACCAAGCAGCTGACTTTACATGCACCCAGACACATTGTTTGGTATGGCAACGGAGGCTCCCATTGTCATTAGGTTAAATTAAATTAAAAGTTTGAAATAGAACATTAAGGGCTGAACTATGAAATGTCAGTACCTGCTGTTGTTCTTGAAGTTGATAATTCATTGTTTATTTGCCAGTCAAACCAGAGTGTTGGTCGATGGCTAGCCCAGGGCACATATAATTAGTTAGCTCCATTTCCATATAGCCTATTGAGCCTGAAAATGAAAATAGACTTTTTCCCAGAGTATTCTGACTGGTATTAATGGTAAGGAGCTCTTAGTTATCATGAATAAAGAAGGGACTTTGGTTTCTGGTAAGCATAACAAAATTGAAGGTAAATCTTTATGATGTGGATACACTAACTTGGGGTGAAGTGAATATGGTGTTTCTTGTAGAGGACAGAAAGTTGCAGTCGTCAGTACAAAAAAAAATTTGCAGACACAAATGGTAATGCCACAAATAAAGTTAAAAGATCATGGAAAGCGTCACTCTCAGTCGAAGTCCACTCGGTGATCTCGAGTTTCGGCTCTATCTTGCCATGGATACTGAGGTGAGGACAAGGTTCCCTGGGGGTGTCTGGAGGCAGAGGCCCCATCACCCCCTCCCCCCTCCCCCTCTTGGGCAGTGACTGAAGAGCACGCCCACACGGAAACTTAGATGTGAATGATTTTGTGACGTGGGAACTTAGTCTCTGGTGAGTGCATAAGAATTCCCAAATTGAGTAAATTATACAAATAATTATT
>NW_020868468.1:528306-533306 GCF_003789085.1 Penaeus vannamei | reverse complement strand
TCACGGGAGTTTCTTTGCATCAAGGCATGGCACACATACACCTGAATCTGTGATCACAAGCAAGATAAAAAAGAAAAAATAAGACTTCAAAAATGACAAAACGCATATCTGATTTAAGACAAATGTGTGTGTGTGTGTGCGCAAGTGTGTGTGTGTGTGTGCAAGTGTGTGTGTGTGTGTGTGCAAGTGTGTGTGTGTGTGTGTGTCTGCAAGTGTGTGTGTGTGTGCAAGTGTGTGTGTGTGTGCAAGTGTGTGTGTGTGTGCAAGTGTGTGTGTGTGTTTGAGTGAGTGTGTGTGTGTGTGTGTGTAAGTGTGTTGTGTGTGTGTGTGTGTGTTGTGTGTGTGTGTGTGTGTGTGTGTGTGTGTGTGTGTGTGTGTGTGTGTGTGTGTGTGTGTGTGTGTGTGCAAGTGTGTGTGTGTGCAAGTGTGTGTGTGTGTGTGTGTGTGTGTGTGTGTGTGTGTGTGTGTGTGTGTGTGTGTGTGTGTGTGTGTGTGTGTGTGTGTGTGTGTGTGTGTGTGTGTGCAAGTGTGTGTGTGTGTGTGTTTGAGTGAGTGAGTGAGTGAGTGAGTGAGTGAGTGAGTGAGTGAGTGAGTGAGTGAGTGAATGAGTGAGTGAGTGAGTGAGTGATGGTGAGTGAGTGAGTGAGTGAGTGAGTGTGAGTGAGTGAGTGAGTGAGTGTATGAGTGAGTGAGTGAGTGAGTGAGTGAGTGAGTGAGTGAGTGAGTGAGTGAGTGAGTGTATGAGTGAGTGTATGAGTGAGTGAGTGAGTGAGTGAGTGAGTGAGTGAGTGAGTGAGTGAGTGAGTGAGTGTGAGTGTGAGTGTGTGAGTGAGAGTGAGTGTGAGTGCATGCATGTGCATATTTGTATTACCTGTTCTTCACTGAAGGCTAGTGTCGTGGCTTCCTCCGTTATCCCTATCTCATCTGCCCAGCACTTAAAGGATGGCCACATTATGTCACCACAGCTCCCAAAGTTCCTAAGCTTTTTAATCTAGGAGCGTTAAATAAAAAGTTATTATAGAAATATATAATTTCACCTTGTCTATAGTATCATAAATGTCATTATTAACATATAGGCATTTCTTACTATAATCATTAACATATAGGCATTTCTTACTATAATCATACATAGGACACTTACCTTTTCCATGGTTAAACCAATCTTTATCTCCTCCAGAATTTGATCATATAATGTAGACATTTTCTGAGCAATAAATTTCTTGATACTGGCTCTCAAGTCATCAAGGCTAAAGAATGCTTTGAGAAGATCACCTTGAGATGATTCAAATTCTTCTATAACCCCCTGAAGAAGATGAGGATGCTAATTACATATTCCTTCCAAACAGAACTACTATATGTACTTAAAAAATCAAATTGCTTAAAAAAAAAATAAAAAAAAATAAATGGATAACTATTGAGCAAGATTACAACTTATATATCTTACCTGGAAATACTGCTCCAGCCATGCCTTCTTCTTCTCTGGATCATTCAACTCAGGAGCAAAGAAATCAGTGAAGGGTGTAGCTTCTGCATCATCATGTTTATAATTGCAAAGACAACGTCCAATGAATTCCTCTAATACCAGTGTCAAAATGTTCTGTGCTTGAGTCCTCGTGATTTTGTCTTTATTAAGACCCAGAAAGAATAAAGGTTTGATAAGAGACTCACATTTAAGAGTGCGGCCATGAAACTCATCTTTGCTCTCTGTCATAAGGGCTTGATTGGGATTATTCAAAAGGGCATTGACATAGAGATTCACCCCAGGACGGCTCATGTATATATTTGCTGTGGAGACAATGTTTTGCAATCGCTCACTGACATACTCTGGTCGATTTGAGATAGGAAACTCCCGAACTGTCCTCATCCAAGTACAACCAAGGGCTGCTAGATGGGCATCATAGTCTATTATGTGAGGATTCTTAAGAACGCAGAATGTTGCCATCATGGCATATAAATTGGACTGCACTAGTGGTTTCAAAACTTCAGCTGCATGTGCTGGCACAACAGGCACAATGATATTGAATCGAGTCTTTTCATCATCCTGCGTCAGTAAGACAGCTTTATCTTCAGAACTCTCAAAATCCTGAGTGGTATCAGCAGAAGCTTCCAGAACTGTATGACTAAGAATTGTGAATGGAGCAACAAGTATATGCCTTATAACCATTGTCCATGGATTGATCTGTGAAGCATCACGGATGGGAGCATAAACAGGTATACCTGTTATAGAAAAAGTTTTCAACAAATCAAACTTATTTTCTTCCAGCAACATAGTAAAATTAGGATCCTGCAAGTCCTGCAAAGTAGACTTTAATAAGATTCTGCAGCCTTCATCAGGAGGTAAAGCCAGAATCTGATCCTTCAGGCTTTCATAAAGCTGTCTGAATGCCTGAACATCATTCGCATAATCATCTTGTCCATGACCTTTCAATTTCAGATTCCTTGAATCATATTTTCTTGAAGTAACCGTGGTCTTTAAGATACTCTCTGCTAGTTCTATTTCAGTCTGATACTTTCCCTCAATGCCAATAATTGTTTTACTTTGATTCATTAAAGTTGCATACTCTATCTTGCTGCCCTTTATTCTCTTGTTCAAAATTCGAGCTCGAATATCATTACCATCAACCAACTTTGCTTTAAGGTCTTCATAATATTTATTAAAAAGAGAATCCATTAGATCAAAGGTCTCAAGAGGCACATGCTCATTCTTTCTATGTTGCTGAATCAACACAGAATTCCACTGGCGGAAGGTGCTGTCCAAGAGTACACGTACGCTCAAATCTTTGTATGTAAAAGGTAATGGCTGTTCTTCTTTATCCACCTTTACAGTAAGCGGAGGGAGATTTTCTGGAGGCTCATCAAAGTACAGCCATTCCCCAAGATGAATCACGTTTGTCTTGCTTAAGCCTGGGAGGATATGACCCTGATGATTTAAGGTTAGCGTCACAAGGCCAGCATTCAGTTCATTGCCAATATTTGCTATTTCCTCAACAATCTCAGATTCATCTTTAGCCCAAAAAAGGGATGGCATATTAGCATTTCCATTATGTAAATATGAACGTATGCTGATACTATATTCCACAGGAAAATATTCACTAATCCCTAGCAGATAAACACTGACTGATTTCCCTACTGGAGCCTTCATGAGACTGATTTCAGTGTCTGGATATGGTTCACCATGTCCATGTTGACCATCTGTGATAATGAACACGCGTATAATTTTTTTAACAAGTCTTCCACTTCAAGTCGAACAGTTCTCAAAGCAGAAGTCAGATCTGTTCCAGACCCAACAAAATCTTTACTATAAAGATCTGATCCAACTCGCCGCATCTGAACATTGCTTCCAAATACAAAAATTTTTGTGAGACCTAGAATGATAAAGAACATAAAACATTAGATTCTGGATAATAATCTTAATGTAATATTTTATTGCAGAGAACTACTACAGGTAGAATTAAGCAAAAAAATCTCAAAAAGCAAAACACAAAAAAACTTACCATTTAGTTTATCCTTAATGTGATCTTGCCAGCCAGTGACCACATGTTCCCAATATGATGACATGGAACCAGACACATCTGCCATAAGTATGTTGAACACATCATGAGTCTGTATGGTCTCATCTGAAGACAAACTGCCAGGCAGTGTTGGTGGAGCTTGAAGGAGGGTATGTAGCTTCCCACATGCTTCCTCTACAGCATATATGTTAAAATCTTGCTCAGTCTCTGCTTCCATTTTACTGCTGAAATCAAAATAATAATATGGTACTTTTCTGAAATCAAAATATGTGAGAGAGAGAGAGAGAGAGAGAGAGAGAGAGAATAAAAGAACAAATAGAGAAAAAAGAGAAAATTGGACAAAGAAAGAAAGAGAAAGAGAGAGAGAGAGAGAGAAATGAAACAAGAAAATAGAAACAAGAGAGAAAAGCATGAGAGACAGAGAGATGAACATACAGTACTTAAATGTATATGTGCATCTACAGTAATAAAGTCTGGTTATACTCAAACATATAGTACTTTTTTGAGTTACAGAGTTTCAGGTTATTTGTGCATTCCTCCTCAAAAACACCTGCCTTAAACTGTCTACTTGTGAATGTGTGTGACCTACGTTGTTCCAGTAAATGTGACTTCAAAATAAAGCAAGAAGTTATCAAATTGGCACTGACGGGCCTGAAATACTCTATGAAAAATTTTAGGAAATTCAGACAACTTGAAACGTTCTCCCTCTGCGATTATAGTGTAACTAGGGTGTGACAGCCCAGTCTTGTGACCTACGTTGGGGTACTTTTCATCTGACTTCATTGCAAAGTCTAACATAGGACACTTGTGATCACTGCTTGTGATTCCTAAGGACAAATCGAAGAGACAGCATGCAGTTCCATAGGATATCATGCTATTCTGGGTAAGGAGATAGGAGAGGAGGAGGGTAGGAGGAGGGAGGGAAAGAAAGTGAGAGAAAAAGAGATGGTAAGAGGAAAAGAGAAAGTGGGAGAGAAACACAGAAAGTGAAAGAGAAAAAGATAAATAGGCAGTGAAAAAAAAAGTGTAAGTGAGAGAGCAAATGAGAAAGTCAGAGAACAGAAGAAACTGAGTGAGAAAAAGAGAAAGTGAGAGAGAAAGAGCAAGCAAAATAGGAAAAAAGAAAGAGAGAGAGAAAAAGAAAGATAGAAATGGAGAAAACAAGAGAGAGAATAAGAAAATGTGAGAGAAAAGGAGAGAGAAAGAAAAAGAAAAAGTGAGAAAGAGTGAGAAAAGAAGAAAGTGAGAGAAAATGAAAAAGTGATAGAAAATTAATAAGAGACAGAATAAGTAGAAATAGAGAAAGCAAGAGAGGAATAAGAAAATGTGAGAGAAAAGGAGAAAGAAAGAAAAAGCAAAACTGAGAGAAAGAGTGAGAAAATGAGAAAGTGAGACAAAATGAAAAAGTGATAGAAAATGAATAAGTGAGAGAAAAGTAGAAATTGAGTGAGAAAAAGAGAGTGACAGAGAAAGAGGAAAAAAGAAAGT
>NW_020868468.1:505806-520806 GCF_003789085.1 Penaeus vannamei | reverse complement strand
GGGAGAGATTATTATGTAGGTAATGCGAGGAAATTAGAAGACATCACAGGGTTTGGATCCTGTATGTTCTCCGCTTCTTTCTGAGGTTCAGCAGGAGACCTTTGGGGTATTTGTGTTTCATGAAAGAATCAATTACATAGGTAACTTCATTTCAAGGAACTCGAGGCTGCAAATCCTCAGAGCCCGGAGGAAGAACCCATCACAACCCCAGAATTTCGTTTTATGCTGTGTGCGGAGTAATAATGGATATAATAATTTTATTCGTCTGTCATCGCATCGGTGACGAAGCACCATTCGTTTTTCTGTATAACAGGAAGTCGACGAATAAAGATGATATAATCCATTATTACTCCGCGACACATAAAACGAAATCTGGGGTTATTACCAAAGTTTACATACGTACTTATTATGGACCTGATTGTTACTTTACCCTTTTTTCCCAAAGACTATTTAAACGCAGTCCTCGACAAAATATTATTTACTATTTGAGAATTGTGAATGGAAACACAAAACGTATGTACACGTACGAAAGTTTTCGTGTCATCCAAAACGTATTTGTTTGGTCAAAAAACGTTTTGAAGGGTGTGAAGTAAGTTGAGTCACATGTAACGTTTGTGGGAACGAGGGCCGATTAAAATGCATATAGAGTTTCTATACCATCGTCATGCAGTCACAGTCATGACAAACGGGACAACATTCCTCCAGGAAAGCCCTGTCATGACCAACAAGCCCTGTCATGACCTAAAAGCGAGACTTAGAAAAAAAAACTTAAACCCACGAACTCGTAAACAGTTCATGTACACCACAACATTATTTGTAAGCTAAGTCATTCATAAGATACTAACCACGTGTAATGAAGAGAAGCAGAGATCCTCACAACACCAACGACAGCCACACACGTACTCTCCACGCGTCTGGATCCTGTCGTATGAGCTTCTACTTCCTTGTGATAAGAGGCGGATTGCTAGATTTCTCTCTGTAGATATGTTTGGATTTGTGTATTGTGGATAGACATGTGTGTATATATATATGGATATATGTTTATGTTTTCAGTACATGTTTTCAGTAAATTTCATTGTCCATTTTAACTCTAGGCTTTTAAAATTTCAAGCTAAGGGGCTTCCTTATTAATGATTTGGTGTAATCCATTCTAGAATGTTTAGTCTTTTCAAGTATTGTAAGAGCATTTAATTGTTTTGTGTGAATAGGAAATTAAATAGTTTTCTTAATTCGTAAAGCCAGGGGCTAGACTTTGCATATACATATTAACACGTGAATTACGCTTGGAAGACTTTCATTGTACAATTCACAATGTGAATTTCTCTCTTCCGCCATCGAATCAGACTGAAATAAATCCAAAACCATTTAGTCTTTGTATTAAGCTATATATTGTAAATGTATATGTAGCTTTTTGCATATACACTTACATAGAAGCATAGACCAATACTTAAATTTCACGTGAGAATTACTTTGACTCACTACAAGAATCAGAGTCTACGCACTATTCTATTACACACCAGAAAAGGAAGGAAAACTAGTGCAAAGTTTGAATTTTTATCATTTGTCACGCAACAATAGCCCGGAGTTCTGGAACGGAAGTCAGAACGCAACGCTCCGAACACAACATCAGCCGGAAGGCAATGTGTCAAACAGCTGAGCGAAAGAGAGAGAGAGAGAGAGAGGAAGAGAAACCCAGAAAACCGCCCAACTCTCACCTCACGAGAGGAAAAGGAAACCGGTTTGTGCGTGAATTACGTCGCCTCGAGCCGGAGATGAGAGGTGAAGAGAGGAGAGAACTTGAGAGGTTTTTGAGGTAATATTATCGTTGGAATTGTGTTTCGTCTGTGAGTGAGAGACTGGTTTGGAAAATTTGTGTTTTTTGGGTTTAAGTGTTTATGTTTTAAGGATATGACATGTTTTTTAGGGGGAAGGCTAAAGGAAGGTGCTAGGGAGTTTAAACATTTAGTATAACTTTGGTTTAAGCATTGGAGGAGAAATAATGCACATATGGGCAAAAGAAAAATGTGTTTTTTAGCATCAGTTTAGCAATGCTTCAGAAATGAAAATGGGAAACTTTATGGTAATTCTAGAGGTGGAATGTTCGCTTTTCCTGTTTTTCCCTATCTCCTACGATCTTGGGGGACGCGTGGGGAATCGGGGGTTTTAGGGCGGTGGACCATACATAGGTCTCCCACGCAAGCTTTGATTGTAAAACTGTAAAGAAAACCCATTTATCGCAAAGATGAGCCAAAATTTCCCACAAAAATATACCTTTTTGGGGATATTTCACGGTTATCTTGAAAGTAAGAGAAAGTGCAAAAATGAAAAACACACAAGCCAAGAATCGCATTTAAAATAATGAAGTGTAAAAATTAAAAGCCCGAACCAAGAATCGCATTTAAAATAATAAAGAAAGTGATTTTTAGCTTCACACAACCATTCAACCTTGCAATCATAATTTCTTGTTTCAATTAGTTACACTGCAGCAAGTGTGATCTATTGTTTACCATCATAGAGGATGTAAGTGAAAGTATTCGTAATTGATTACAAGTGACCTCACCCCTCTGAGACTAATGCTGTGGTCGGAACTCCTCGTCTTGCTTGTCCAGAACCTCCAAGGCCTTTGCAGCCCAGAATGCAACAGATTGAACGTAAACATTCACTATTTTATCAGATGTGGAATGGTATGAATGAGAACGAATATCTTCACAATTCAAGAGATGTATTTTACGAGTTTCGATTATATCTTCGTCAGAAATATGTATTTCTGATGAAGATATAATCGAAACGGGAAAAATACATCTCTTGTATTGTGAAGATATTCGTTCTCATTCATACCTTTCCATATCAGTCAACATGAAACAGTTCATTCACTATTTTATCATACTGCTGTCTTTTTTCACAAGATGCTTAGATTTGTAGCTCCTTTGATGCATTATTAACCTGCAACTGACAAACATGAAAATGTCCTTTGATAACATTAATAAAGAACAATAAAATTACTTATCAGTTTCTTACAGATATTATTGTGACATCATCTTGTCCTGCTTGCCCAGCTGAGAAGGAGGGGGAGATGGACAAGATGGACAACATTTTTATGCCGAGAAATTAGAGGTTGAGGTTTGAACGTTTGAAACCTCTTGTCCAACTTGTCTGGACGAGCAAGACGAGAAGTCCCTATTATTCCAGATTCTCTTGGGAATCCATATGAACCTAAAGCCTTCCAAACCCTGGGGTTTCGTCATCAGACCACCACCTAATTTCTGTATATCCCTGTCAGGGGCTGTACCCCTTCATCCACACCCAGTGACTGTGTACACACTCAGTCCAGCATCTGTTTCTATCTTTTTTCTTAATTTCTGATCGTATTCTTTGCCCAGATTACTTTATTTATCAGTGTTATTAGATTTTCCTTATTTTAGTGCAATCAATATGTAAATGTATATCAAAGTATTGAGTGTTCCACAACTTTCTTATTATTAACCCCCCCCCCCTCCATCCCATGCCCATTGTTGCTGTGGGGGGACGTAGGAGTTGGAGATTGGGACACAATGCTGGGAATCGCCTCAATCCTTGACTCGGCTAATTTTACAGAGCCGTCTCCCCTCCCCTCCCTTTCTGTTTTTTTCTTGTCTCCTGCCCCTTCTACTATCCACTTCCTATGATGTGAGAGCAATGTTGAAAGAATGAAAGACTGACTTTGTGCGAGTCATGAACGTCCTGGCGGAGCCATGGTATTCCTCGTCGTTGAGTAAATTTGTATTTCAAAGGACTTTTTTTTAAATTTGTGCATGAAATGTCAAATATGATAATTTTCTTAGATTTCAATGATTTATTAATTCCATATACTGTCCATTGTGAAAGTCCTGTTGTCAGACACTAAAACTATACTTCCAAGCCTCTGCTCTGTGCTCTCACAGACGTCAGTAAACCTCCAATATGTATATTCTGGCAAGATATATATTTGGATTGGTACCTTATTTGACATTAATTGCCAAGGAGGTTTACAATTGACTACATGTTTTCAAAACTGCATGATGTTTTATTTAAAAAAAGTACTGTAAGGTTGACTACAAATGTAGAAGATAGGGCTGAGATAAAGCAGAGCAAGAGTACTGTGGAAAATTTCAGTTTGAACCAGAAAATTCAGATGATCAAAAAATGGATATACAATAGATATGAATGAGAGAAAATATTAAAAAGAGAGAGGGAGAGGGAGAGGGAAAGAAAGAGGGAGAGAGAGAATGAATAAATGATTGAATAAGTAAAATCGAGAGGCATAACCATGAAAAAGCAGTTGCAACCAGATGATATTGACCCAGTGGTGCTGGGAAAGAGTTGGAGCACACTGGCTGCTCCTGGGGTTAATTTCAGGCTCACTTGCACAAGTAGATAATCTGAATTTCAGGAACAGTGTTTTGGCATTGATTATGGACATGCCAATTTTTTGTCTTTCAGCAAAAGTATAGAAAGATAAGATTTAGATAGATTTTGTTTGTTGCACATATAGGTGCCATCCTGCACCCATTTATGAAAAGGTGGCATCCATCTTCACTGAATTAAAAGAATACCTCAGATGATGAAAGCTAACTGATTTAGTATTATTTGTTAGATCTTTATTTGTTACGGTTTAGAAATTAAAAAGATATTCCCAGACCATCGAGAATGAGTCAACTTAATTTAGATTACAAAATATGTTTGCAAGAATTTATTGAATAAATCTTATAAACATGTATGTAACTTGAAAGATGAAGCCTTTAGAAAAGTATTTGTTAATAATATATTTATTTCAGGAAAAAGACAGCTAGAGAAAAATGGACGTCCTAATTCTTCTTGTGTACCTGGTGGCACTTTTAATGGCTGCATTTATTGCTGTAAGTACAAAATCATGACAAACTATTAATTTTACATGTATATATTGTTTTGATACAAGGCTCATTTGATGAAATATTGTGTACATGTTGTGGATATACGCCAGTATTTTCCATAGAAATCTCCCTAATGCATTTAACTTTCAGGTCTGTGTTATAGTCTATATCAACAGTGAAATGTATCCTACCATAAAAGTCTATGAGAGTGAAAAACAGTATGAAGATCCAGGAATTGGAGAGAAATTTGATTTCCCATCAATAAAAGATCCACCAACTAGGTCCTTATCTGTAGTTGTGCCAGCATACAATGAGGAAGCTAGATGTAAGTATATGTAGACTGCTATATATTTGCATAAAATTTGGCTGGTACAAGTTGGATCTGCTGAAAAGAAATATTTTTTGTGTTGTTGAACTGATTTTGAAAAGTACTAAACATTTGTCATTATTGAATCTTTTTTTACCTGCTTACAGTACCAGTTATGATGGATGAATGTATGGAGTACTAGAAAAAAGAGCAAAGACTGACAGCAGTTTTACCTATGAAGTGATCATTGTAGACGATGGAAGTAAAGATAAGACCTCACAGGTTGGGTTGGGGTATGGGAAGAAGTATGGCACAGACAAAGTAAGGGTATTGACCTTGGCCAAGAACAGAGGCAAGGGTGGAGCTGTGAGGATGGTGAGATATTCTTTTTTACACAGCATGTCATATCAAGATGGAATTATCATAGAATGTATAGTAAACCTGTTAAGAAAAAAAAAAGAAAAAAAAAAAAATCTTAGCATGTTTGATAATAATCCAGTGAATAAATATTTCATCCCAGGGTGTGTTTAGATCTCGGGGAGAAATGCTTCTTTTTGCTGATGCTGATGGCGCAACCACATTCTCCGACTTGGATAAAGTGGAAGCTAGTCTGAAGAATATTTGTGCCGGTAAGCAAAAGATTTTTTTGATCAGTACTTTACTGTCACATTAATATACAGGTTCAAATTTTATTATGCTCTGCGTTTGCTTAGTTATTTAGCATTTCCCTTAGATTTAAGTGGGAGGGAGGCAGTGTTTAACAGTCCAGCACTTTTGTATAGCCAATAGTTCTGTTGGCTGGCACAACCTAAGGTTTCTATGAACTTTTCTTTATGTAAGAGTACATGTAGTAATTGTTGCATTAATTGCGTGGCTTATATTCTCATTCCTATTTTGCTGAAGTAAGATTTTTGATTACCAGATGAGAAGACACTAAGTGAGGCTATTGCTGTATCATGTGGATCAAGAGCTCATTTAGAAGAGGAGTCTGTTGCTACGAGACATTCTTCAGAACGCTTTTGATGTACGGTTTCCACTTCTTGGTGTGGCTGTTTGCAGTGCGTGGAGTTCGAGACACACAATGTGGCTTTAAACTTTTGACACGCCGATCTGCCCGTATTTTATTCAACAGTTTACATGTTGAGAGATGGTAGGTGAATTTACTTTATGACTTACAAATGGTGACCAGTGTATTTTTACATGATTGATAATTTCACTGGATGGTCAATTGTCTATTAAGCTTTTTTATTAACACCATTAAAGAGGGGAAAACTATCAAGGCAAGAATCAGTATTTTAAAATGACCAACAAAGTTGCCTTTAGAAATATCTTGCAAATAAAAGCTACTTTTTCCATGAAACAAGGCAGGTTTGTTATCAGGTGGCTAATTTGAAGTAATTGATTTTTTCGTTTACAAGTTTCAAATATGTATCATGACTTTATAATGATCTTGTTACAGGGCATTTGATGTTGAGATGCTGTACTTGGCACAAGTTTTAGGGATTCCCATAGCGGAAGTTGCTGTAGAATGGCAGGAAATCGAAGGTGTGTCTCTAAATGTGAACACGAGTCTTTCCAACACTGACATTTTGTTTAAAGTGGATATTTTTTTGTTTGTTTGTTTGTTGTTTGAAGAAATATTAAATAAATCAGGAACTTAAAAAATTACTCTCAATGTTTTTGTTTTTTTCAGGCACTAAGATGACCCCAGTGCTTAGTTGGATCGAGATGGGACTAGATCTGGTCATCATTTGGCTCCGTTACACACTAGGAGCTTGGAGAATAAGGGTGATATGGCCAAGTGCCATCACACTTCTAGTTAAGGTGTATTAGTAGAGATAAATATTGTGTTGAGGAAAGCAGTCTTAAGAATCGGTATTTTTGTATATCTTGTTTCTCGGCATTTATATATTTTTTATTGGAAGTACCTTTGTCCACTGTACATGTTGTATGAGTGTTTATTGACAAATGCCTCAAAATGCAGTGCTTTAAATAAAGGTATTACAAATGAGGAATATAAGTTAAAGGAGAATATCTGAATGAAAATTCCGGATTTTGTATTTACATATAAATATTTGATAAAAGATTTATATACTTTCAAGCAATATGTTAACTGAGAAGGCTTTGAATAAATAACTTGCCCTCTCCGACTAGGATTCAAACCTGGGTCTTTGCACGAAGGTAACTGCACATGCTCATACCAACTGAGCTACACAACCCACATGAGAAGACTTTATAAATATACAAAAGATAAATTTAGGGATTGATAAATTCTGATTTTGCAGCTATATAGTTGCTGTAGGTTTTGAATGGGTATTGCTGTCTGTGCAAATTACCATACCATATAGATAAAATGGAATGTAAACTTCCAAGGAAACCATTCGATTTGCAATTTTAAAGGACCGATTACCCAGGGATGGGAAGAAATTTATTAATCTTTGATTTTGTATTGTTCATAGTTAAGCATTTGGTCCTGCAATGTAAATTGTACCTCACTATGTTACAGGATCATGTTAAAAAATAAAAGCAACAGTAATGATGCATCACATTAGTAAAATTTTATAGCTTTATATTTCCACGGCTTTTATGTATCACAGAGAAAGCACAATGTTGTGTTCAAGTTGAACAGTTGTCCAGATTACAGTTTGTGTTTTTCTATGTATGCTTTGTTTATATTTGATTCTTTTAAACTGTATCATTTACAGTGGCCTGACATTCCCGGACAAAAATAGGTTTCATAAAGAATATAGCATTCAATTAAATTTCATGCATTACTTAAAGATCATGAAAATAATCATGTGGAAGCAAATGTTTTACATTAAAATTATAGATTTCAGTTTATTTGTTTACAGCTGGGATTCTGTTTTCTTTAATGAAAACATTTTGTTATGAATATATTGCAGTTCAGTAGCCATTTATGCACTTGTTATTATTTTGAATAATAAATGCTGAATGTAGAAACCTCTGATTTGATTGAAAATTTAAAATTGTAATTTTATTTTTCCCTCTTCACCTGGTGAGATTTTCAGTGATGAAATTTGTATTTATATCACTCCCCCCCCCCCCCTCAATCCCTTGCCTGTTGTTGTCGTGGGTGGGCTTAGGAGATGGGGACTGAGACCCATTGCAGAGATCTCCCCTACCTTGGGCCTCAGGCCTAACTTTGCATGGTCTTTTCTCCCACCTGCTCTTTCATTTCCGTCCTGAATGGCCTGAGGGAATCATGGCATGGTATCCCCGTTTTAGTTGTCTGGCCCTTACCCCTCAAGGGGACCCTGAGGGTGGACTGTTTATTTCCCCAACATAGTTAAAGCTTCCAAAAGCCAGTAATGAAGATGTAATTCTGTTTTTAGGGGCAATGAGGCTTGCCCCTTCTTCAAATAGCCCACCAACTCAAACTCCCAGCACCTCAACCCCAGGCTCTCCTTTGACCACGACTCTGAACACTGCAACTACTACCCACTCCTCAATGCCTACCAGTACAGTATCTACTCAAGTCGAGACTCAATCTCTAGAAGACATTCCTACTCTCCCAACTTCCTCAACTTCATCACCCCTACCCCCACAACCTTCTTCATCAATCACCCCATCCTCACCTTACAGCCTTATTCTCCATCTTTCTGTAATACTACCCCCCTCAACAATACTCCCTCTTCCACACGTCCCTGTCCTTCAACCACCCCTAACTCTACAAATATCTTTAATACTTTATTTAGCCCAATTTTCTGTGATCCCCCCCCCCCCCCTGATCGTTCCTGTCTCATTACAGTTACATCTGAAACTGAAGCTGTAGCCTTCTCAAATCTAACTGATCTCTCTGGTGACCCCATTCTTGCAGAACCTCATCCAACTCTTAATACTTGTAGTGGAACTGTTTCTATCTTCCAAGCATGCTGCCCTATGGATGTCGACTGGTCAGATTGTGGAGAATAGTTACTTGGCTGCCTTAAAGATCATTATGTAATATCAGTACAGTGCTACTCCATTCCTCCTAGAAATCGAAAGAACCCCACCAACACTGCTAAAATTACTTTCCATAGACATGACCTTCCTTTTCATATCTACAGTCCTTCCCCCCCAGATTCTCCAACATGGACCGGTGCTTTCACTCAAAATAACTAACATCTAGCTCTCCTATATTGGAATATTCGCAGTTTCCGTTCTCACAGATCAGACCTACGTCATATCCTTGCTTCGTATGTTCTCCTTCATCAGATGCATAAATATCCTTCACTTGATCTAATTCCCTTACCTAAACCACCATAACCCTTTCCCTCATCAACCCCCTTACCCATCTTCAACTTCCTTGTTCGACCATACCAACCTCCTCCCCGTCAATGTCAAAACTGTTGGCACTTTGGACATCCTGCCAAACACTGCCATTCCACAGCCCGATGCCCCCAATGTGCCCAACCCAGTCATAACCGATCAAACTGCTCTGCTCAAACACTCACATGTGCTAACTGTGGCAACTCCCATAATGTATTTTATAGAGGCTGCCTCACCTACAAGTTTGAGTCTGAGGTAGCAACTCTCAGATCCAAACTTGGTCTCACTCTACATGAAGCCAGACAGGTAGCATACCGACAAGGTTTCTCTCATACTCCGTACTCTAGTAATGTTGCTAACTCTGCCCTCCCGCTCCATCCCAAGATGTTCCTACACCCTCTCCTATACCTACCTACTTTCCCACTTCCACTTCTACCTCTTACCTTCCTCAGTCAAATTCTTTTGCCAGTCTAAATCCAGACACTCCAATCTCAACTACAGCCCCAACACCATCCCCTCCCCCTCCCGCAGTACACACAGCAGACAGTCTAAACGTTCCACCCCTTCTTCTCCTACCACTCACTCACCTATCTTTGCCTTTACTCCTCAGACACCAGTCTCCTCTTCCTCTCCTCATAAGAAAACCTTTCTCTCACAAAACTGCAACCAACTGCACTGCAGAAACTATGGAAGATATTCAAAACTTATGCTTGACACAAAATTCCACAACTCATGCTCCCTCCACACTCTAACATACTGCTAATATCCATCCTCCTCCTACTCATATTCCCCTTACACCCCTTCCTCCTACTCTCTCCCAACATAACCCATCCCCCTCAATTCCAACTACTACCAATATCCATCATCCTACTACTCATATTCCCCCTACACCACTTTCTCCTACTCCCTCCCAACACAACCCATCCCCCTGTTCCCAACACCTACATTACCCCTCTATCCGTTCTACTCCCTCCTGGATACACACATGAATCCCTATGTCACAACTATGCCCTTCCCCAGATCCACCACCACCTGATACCCCTCCTGATACTACACCAACCCCCCCCCTCTAATTCCTTATCTCACGCCCTAGCTCCTTCCCCTTCAAATTCCCCGACACATTATATACGTTATCACTTATAAATCAACTAAGATATAGCTCTCCTACATTGGAGTATTTGCGGTTTCCATTCTCACAGACCAGACCTTCACCATATCTTTTCTTCTTATAATCAATCCTTTATCTACTTTCTGCTTTGACCTGCTCTCCTTCCTCAGACGCATACATATCCTTCACTTGATCTAATTCCCTTACCTAAACCACCCTAACCCATTCATTCATTAGCTCCTTTACCCTTCTTTAATATTACTCTAGGTAGTTGACGCATAGCAACTATCACTCGTCACCATCCTTTACTATACTTTTTCATAGTGCTATATGACCTTAGCTGTCTAGCACATTTATTTTGCTTTAAACTATTAACCATTTATATCACTTTTTTCATGGTTGACAAAGTTCAAGAATAGTAGTAATTAATGGTACATTATACATAGAGTTTTCCTCCTTACAATAGAAGTGGTGGCACTGTAATACAGAAAATAGATTTAAATCCTCTAACAGTGTAACGAAGGTTTCATTAAAAATGGCTGGATTCCTAAAGCCATTTCATAGTCACATGCTACAAGGTAAACATTTTATTTTAAAAATCAGGTGAAGTACACACACACACACATTACAAAAATGATAATTTTACCATGGTCATGTAGAGTTGCCACAAATATGTATTACCTCAGGATTTGCTGGGGTAATATATAATATTATATTAATTTATTTATTTCATTTATATATCTGAGAAGTCTGATTTGCTTGACGAAATTTGGAGAATTTCCAGCCTAAGTTTGCTGGTGGTGTTTGTAGAATATCTTTTAGATTTTCTTACTTATCCTCTCCCTCTCTCTGGGTTTCAAAGTAAAGCAAACAGAATGGACATTGGAAGAGATAGTATTTAGTAACATGCATGTTCTATTGCAAGAAATAGTAAACTGTTTCTGCCTCTTGACTGGAACTTGGTAAATGTATGTACAGAACAGTGACTCAAATGCCTTGGAGGAGGGTAAATACTTTCATGCAAAAGTATTCCAGTGACAGGAAAGAAGAGTCACTAACCAAGTATCAGCAAGGCAATATAATCAAATGCTTTTTCTATCTTTTTATGGCATTTCAGCTGTAGTTCACCAGTAAATGAAGGATAAACTCAAAACTCTATAGACGTTATCTTCAGTTGTAATATTGGAAACGCTACATTTAACTTGAGGCTTGACTGCTTTGGTTGTTGCTTAGGTAAAAATTGCATAGTGAAAATGGGAACTTGAATTGCAGGACATTTCTGCATTAGCACCCAGAATAAAAATAGGAAATATTATGGTATATACATCTTGTGACATAGTAAATCTAGTTGTATTGTTCTTTACATATGGTAGTAGTTCCACTTCTTTTGTTTTGAGGTCAGGACAATTTGGTTCCAAATTTTCATCTGTCTGAAAACTCCAAAAGCCAAGGAAGAAAATTTTATCAGAGTTGTCATTTTACTAATTTATGATTAAAATACTGAAGGATAATGCAAACTCGGTTAAGAGCTATTGGAATATATTATGCCTCTAACAGAAGAGGAATGACATGCTCATATTGTCATTCACCTGGAATCAAAATACAGGTGTTATGTCTTTAACATGAATGCCCTTTATGAACAGAAATTAAACTAACAAATACAAAAGCAGTAGGATTACTGGTGTTTCATATAAGCAATAATAACTATTCAGTCCTCTTAAATGATATGGTTATCAAATTCTCATATTTTCCTGGAATGTTTGTTTTTGTCCTAAAAATGAAACTGAAAAAGGGCACTTAAGTGTGACATCTGACTTGTTGCTAGTGATTTGAATATACACTTGATTTAAGGCTACAATAACAACCAACCTTATCTGATAATTTGGAGTCACATATCACAAATCCATTTACCTACCTAATTTACAAACACTAAGTTGTGACCAAATAATCTGTAAAGGGACAACAATGTTTACAAAAGACAGTCAAATGTTGAAACAAAATGCAACTGAGTCCAAAGTAAATATATGAAACCACTGCATATGTGTGAGTAGATTAACTGAGAACAAGCTGTCAGCCTTAGAGCATCTGAACGCCTTCAATGTCACCCAATCCTGACAGAGCATTCCTACTAGGATCATCGCTTGCATTTGTAAAATTTTCTTTCTTCTCACTCTTGCCCGAGTCACTCTTTTCCTCTGAATTACCCCATTCCCCAAGATCACCTGCCATCACATCCTTGTATCTGTTGTACTCCGCTTCCTCTTTCTGGAAAGAGAAGACTGTGAGAATGTTCTCTCTTTCTGGAAAAGAAATACTATACAAAGAATGTACATCAGGGGAAAAAAAATAGTCTGTTTTTAACGTAAAATGAAGTGTTTATATATTTTACTAACAAAACACATCATCCTACAGTCTAAACTTAGCAAAATACATAATGAACTAAATGTATGAATATCATAATAGAAACAAGTCTACAGTAATCATGAAACATAAAAAATAAATGAAATACATATAACATAATCATGAAACATATCATACTCATAACTGAAACCAGCATCCTGTAATAATTAAACATTAATATATCATCACATCTTATCTAATTAATGTTATACTATCACTGCAATTTCACCAACAGAAAATTAATAAATGAATCAAAATAAATGCTACTTACAGCTTTGTCCATTCTTGCAAACTTTTCGAACATGCCTCCGTACAGTTTCTTCTCCTTCAGTTTGTCGGCCTTAATCTTCGCTGCACACAGCTGTAACTGATGCTTTGCTGCTTTGTTGCTTTCGTCTAACTTAAGACACGCCTGAAAGTCAAGTTGCCCTTGCTCCGCATCACCCATGTTTAAATACGCCTGTAAATGATAGTTTAGTTGTTAGAACAGTTACGATCCTTTTACATCTTGCTTCGGGGTTACTATTACACCTGCATTTATTCTGAACCTTAAATTCTTTTTTAATCTATTTACTCACCTGCCCTCTTCTAAAATAACCTTTGACACTGGTACTGTCCAGCTCTAGCGCCTTGGTGGCATGTTCTCTTGCATGAGAGTTGTCATTCAGCTTCAGGTAGGCCATTGCAAGATTAAGATGTCCGGCAAGGAGAACCGAGTGACTCTCAGCTTTCTTTTCATCGTCCAAGCCTGTCATTGAAAATTAAAAACGAAGTGTCTCAATCTTTTTAAATATATATATGATGAAGTGGTGGACAAACCCTTAAAAATATATATGAAATAAATAGATTAAAACTAATTAATAAAAAAAAGAACAAAAGTATAAGGATCACAATAATATAACAAAAGTGATAATAATAATTTTGATCATTACAATAGTAATAATTATCATTATCAAAATAATAACAATAATGATAATAAGTTTACTGCACAGAATATGGATAAAAGTTGTATTTTTTCTACTTTCTTGAAAAAAATATAAGCCTAGCAAGGATGAGCGAACTAACCTGAATCATACTGTAGGAGATCAATGATCTTCTTGTACTGTTTTACTGCTAGCCGATATTTATTCTGCTTGAAGAATGTTGTTCCTCGTTCCTTGCACACCTTCGCCTGTTCAATTTTCTCCTCTTGGTCCATTTCCCAAGATTCTTTTGCCTTTTCAAAACTGCGCAACTCGACCTCATACTCTAAAGATGCCCCAGGCGGTACATTCAGATCTGGGTTGCCAGCTGACCCAAAGGCATACTGAAAGCCAATTTCAATATTGATCCTAAACAGTTTAATTCAAGGGCTAAATATGAAGGTCATATTCAAAAAAAGATATTCTTTACATATGATGTTATGAGGATGTTACAAACCAAATCAAAGTTCTGAGTATCAGGAATACTAGTATAGAATTTTTAGCGGTTACTTCTGAATATATACGTAACATACAAGTAACTTACCTTTGGTGCCAATTTGATTGTAGACTTTTCACCCTTTTTAAATCTTTCTAAAGCCCTTTCAAGGCCCTCTGGAATGTTGTGTTCTGTTCCTTCACCCAATGGGAACTGTACCTCTCTGTCATCAAACGAAGTGCCATTCACCTTGCCAACCACATGTACTGAAAGGAGAAAATGTTTTCCAATATCTTTTGCAAATGTCATCATCATGGACCTTTCTCTCTGGATATATATGCAAATTAACAAAAAGGAGAACAAAATTAAATAGCGAGAGAGAGAGAAGAGAAAGAGAGAGAGAAAGCAAGAGAGAGAGAGAGAGGTGGGGTAAAGAAAGAAAAATGAAAGGTATGAAAGAGAGAGAGAAAGAGAAGTCAAAAAGATGATTGCAATAAAAGAGAAAGAGTATAATTACCATCGACAATTGCCCCATCATTTGGCGTTTGATAACCCTCTCCTTCAGCCATAATTCTTCGAATTATACCTCCATCCTTCTTTGAACTGAGGTCTTCACCACGCCATTCAAATAACTCAACCTGCAGAAACAA
>NW_020868468.1:495806-500806 GCF_003789085.1 Penaeus vannamei | reverse complement strand
CCAGGACATTATAACAACATGAAAGACTACTACAGTAACTTAATAATGTTTGTCCAACTAAATGAACCTGTACATGTATAGAAATATCAAAGACCTTTTATTACTACATTTGATGGTATACAATTAATGTGGTCTGCAAGTTTGTAACTCATGTTCATGTTTACTGTTAATATCTTCGGCTAAATGGTCAACCATCTGATCCTTTGCATTTTACAATAACTGGCCTTAATTGTCTGATCAGCATAAACAAATGATGTAACGGTTTTCAATATCATCTAGTGATTTTTCTAAATATCGTAAGAGTGAATTTGGAATTATCGCATTCAGGTTGACAATTAATCGTCCTAAAAGGTTCCAGAAACCTGACATTTTTCATCTACCTCCCCATTGCTATTTTTATATGAATATACATCTAAATATTATGCCATATACTAAATTTACACTCTCTGAGACATGCATTGTGTAAAGGCAAATTCCTATATATATCATGTGCTAGAAATTATCGTGCAAATACTCTTTTTGTTGGATTATACTTGTTCTATTCTGCAAAGAGGAGCTCCTGGCTACAGCAATTGAGAGGGGACTAGGGTGTAGCTAATCTAAGGAAAAAAGATAATGGGAGAGGGTCCAGATGTGTCTTTTGCAGAATATTGTCCATTTAGCATTGGTTCTACACATTTGCAAGTCTGGCAAACCTTTTTTCAAATTCTCCATGACCATACCTTGCCTCAGTATTTATTTTTCTACTTACTTTAAAAACACAAAATAAAATTCTTGGCTCAAGTTTTTCATTTCTTCCTCATTCTTTGCTGTAAAATAGGATTCAAATATTTAACTTTTTACTTTTAAACTACTTACCTTGGGTTTCTGTAGTCAACTGAATCTTTTGTTCAAATACTGCTAATACTGATGCTGGTGCTATAATAATAATAATAATAATAATAATAATAATAATAATATCATCATCATCATCATCATCATCATCATCATCATCATCATCATCATCATCATCATCATCATCATCATCATCATCATCATCATCATCATCATCATCAATCATCATCATCATCATCATCATCATCATCATCATCATCATCATCATCATCATCATCATCATCATCATCATCATCATCATCATCAATCATCATCATCATCATCATTACTATTACTATTACTATTATTGGCTTTATGATCATACTTCCCTTTAAACCCTTATAAAAATAAAAACTTCAAAAAGAGGATATTTCCAAAAACAGGGAAAGAGTACACAAATGAGGCAGGTAGGACAATCATTGTAGTGTTATCTGTGTGTGAATACAATTAACAAAATTTGATTAATTAACATGGCATGTATTCTTGCCATCATAAGGATGTGATGATGTGGCCATCATGTTATGAAAAAATTTCGCTTGTGGGGCAGGTGATGTGAACATGCTGTCATGGGAAAATTTGGCTGAGGGCCGAGGTGACGTGAAAGACTCGCCAGAAGTGCACAATGCTTCTGAATGATGATTAGACTCATTTGTAATTTAGGAAGGGGCTTTCGCATTTTTTCCCATCAATAAACTAGTCTGGAATGTCTGTGAGCCTTGGCTGGAAGAGCACTGTCTCCAGGAAAGAGGTATTTCCACACTCAGCATCCTATTCCTGCCTGTTGTGACTGGCAAGGCAAGATGAATAAACAGAAAATCTAATATTACAAAAGAAATTTAAAATTGCACAAATAACAAAATGTTACTTATTGCTTTCATTACTGCACTGAGTTATGGACTACCTACAGAGTCTATTAACACCTGGATAAAGCTAATCAAATTAGAAATATAGGCATTCAAAAATGGGGGGGGAAATCCTTTTCATTTTAAGAGACTCGCATATCCTCCATAAACATGTCTAGTACTGTGTAGCCATTTTAATTTTTCCTACATCTAATATATCACCTCCCTTGAAGATTCTTCTCTGCCAGAGTTGATGGCAACGACATGTCTGTTTTTCCATCTTTTATTTTTGTGTGAATGAAATCGAGTAGAGGTGAAGTAGTAATTCTGGTGCTGTATGGCATATCTCATCCAGGCATACCCTAGATCTTTTCATCTTCCCACATTCCCCTTCCATGCAGCTAACTATTTTATATCACAGAGTTATAAATATTTCATCCTTTTTTTACTATTCATACATTGGGAAAGTAAGTTATAAATACATCTAAATAAATATTTTATCATTGGTTAATATTTATGGTATGGAAGCACTAAGTTGGGGCAAATTGAAGAACATATTCTTGTGGAGGAAAAAGAGTGCTAGGAATAGTCTGCAGACATGAACGGTAATGCCAAAAATAAAGGAAAAAATCATGGAAAGTGCCACTCACAGCCTAAGTCCGATTTGGTGCTCCTGAGTTTCAGCTCAATCTTGCCATGCATACCAAGGTGGAGATAATGTTTCCCCATCAAACCTCGCCTCGGGTAAAGCACGAATGACGCGCCCAGTTATGACAACTTAAATTATTGAATACATTTTGTGATATGGAGTTGGAGACTTAGTCTCTGGTGAGTGCTTCCCTATTGTAAAGAATTACCTTATCATTTCATATAAAAAAGTATATATATCATGTATATTTTATTTGCACATTCATAGTAATTTCTCATTTTTACTAAAACATAAGATATTGCAAAGAAATAAATATTTTCTGGTACATAAAATTTAGTTATTCCAATTACTCATATTTCTAAAACTTAAAAATAATTCCTTTTTAGTCGCTGGGGGATTGACATGGCTTTGCCGTTCTCAGATGTTAAAGCGACAGGCCAAACACAACCAAGGTCTGTATCATGTTGCTTGTTTTTCACATTCATGAAGTTTGACTATTTATGGTACTTAAAAGCATATTCTGATATCATAGCATGTGCCTCTTATATCGGTTTCAGAAAACAATATACACTAATAATGGGGGATATACATAGATGATACAATAGGAGAGTCATCATCAAATAAAGAACCAGTAAAAGATCTATCTATCTAAAATACATATAGCAGATCCCTCTTGCCCTTAATGTCATAGTGCTGTGTTTTTGAAAAATTACAATGACTTTTATGTATGCGTAAAATTTTCTCGACCTTCAAGAAACATTGCTTGGTTAAATTATGTGATATTCGTCATTCTTGCCAATATTGGGAGTCATTCCCTGAAACCCTCTTTTGGTGGGTTACGGCCCCCATGAACGCCACACCTCCAAATCCCTGCACCGAATGCAAAACCTCCAAATCCGGACAGCAAGATCGAGCCCAGAAAGATATATATGATGTTAAGATTCTACAGATAGTGGCTCCATGAGGTAAACATCATCACTCAGTCCAAAGTTATTGTACAAATTCAGGGAGCTTTCAACCATAAATATTGGGTTAATCTATAGGTTTCACAGACTATTCAACTTATATCAGAATATCAGATATCAGTAGGAGTCCACTGATATCCAATTTGATGGGTTTTGAGATGTACATGTATTCTACAAATTTTCCGATCACTGCGTTTTCCCTGTTGTCTGCCTCTTATCTCTTAAAAAGAAAACAGAGAGACACAATACCTTCCAAAACTACATTACCAAAGGGTCCCAATCGACACAATAGCAGGGAAAAAATCCAATCTGGAGACTTGACACATCGTGGCACCCTAGGCATGGTCAGTCACGCTGGGGACTAGTGCATGCTTTGTTAATTCCGGATAGAACAGTGCCCTTGCAGTGACAATCAGTAACTAGTGTCTTTGGTGGAGAATTGACACACGCCAAGTGAAATACGAAAGAGAGGGTGTCATTCGCCCATGGAAACCCCAACACATACCAAATCGCCTCGGCGGTACAGACCCACTAGAAGCTTCGCTGTGCCTTCACGCCCTTTTCCCACTGCCCCCTACCCCTCCCAGCCTTTTCAAAATCCACCGCGCTTTCCCACTCCTCATGACGCTCTCACACACACACCCACTCCTTCACCCCTTCACCCAGGGACTCAACGTCACCACGACACTCCACAAGCACCCAGAACTTGCCTGGAAGAGCTCACACAAGGTCCCCCTCCTCCTCCTCTCTGTTAGGTTCCTCCTCGCACAAGGTCGGCGTCGATTTCCCACGCCGTCGTCGCGCTTTATGAAGGGGGACTCCAGGTTTTCCCTCTTTCCACTCGTTTTATGTGGATTTAAGAAGCTTATCATGGTTTTCTTCTTCACTGGGGATTGTGGTCAGAAGGATGAATATGTCAGCGATGGTATGAGGTTGTCTGTCGTGTAATTATTGTTATCGTTGAGTAATAATTGGATTCATTTGCTGTCAACTCATTACCTATGATGCACAGTATATGCATTTTATTTGATAAGAATCGCCACATATTAACATTTTTTCGATAATGATATACTGAGGTTAGGGATACATATATATAATTATCTAGAATATTGAAAAACGCACAATACGCCCACAACTATAACGTTTCCCAGGCGATCATATATAAAAAATGGCTATTAAAGAAAGGAAAAAAATGGCGAGGGGAATAATCAGGAAACCAAAAACCCTCAGGTAATCAACTATTTTTTTTACATCCCTCAGTCGATAACACATATCAGTGCTTCTTATCAGAGACCAAAGTAATTTGTATATGTTTTAAGTGTACTACGTTACACTTGATTATAATTTATCACTCAGAAATGTATACTGATTTTAGTATGGCAAAAATGGCAATTATATAATTATTGTAAAGAACAGCAACACCAATAAAATAATCATGATAGTGAAAACAATGATGATGATAATTAGATAATGATAATGATGATGACAGGAATAATGGTGATGATAATGGTCATAATATTAATAATAATGGTGATTATAATATGATAATAATAATAATAGTAGTAGTAGTAATAATGATAATAATAATAATAATAATAACAATAATCAAGATTATAATGATTATGATGATGATAATAATAATAATAATAATTATAATAATAATAACAATAA
>NW_020868468.1:475806-488306 GCF_003789085.1 Penaeus vannamei | reverse complement strand
GAAAATAACCTTAAGATAAAAGAAATATTCTTCTTATTTCTTGTCGTAGGGTTTTAGACTAAATTTGTCCAAATCCCCAAAAGAAATATTCTATCGCCATTACCGAATTCGGCGCTAGGCTCGTAGTCCTCCGCCTCCTGTATGAAAACAAAGATGTCCGCCGCCGGAATAGAGACGCATGTTTGCCAAACTTCGGGATGTACCGAGGAGGCAAAGCTCCAGTGTCCGACGTGCATCAAATTGGGAATTGATGGATCCTTCTTTTGCTCACAGGTGGTGTTTGGAGAAGTGTAATTATTCGGTTTAAAACGAGTCCCCATTCTCGCTATGAGGTCTCGGTATGTAATCCTCCCCACGATTCGCTCTCCTAAAATGACGTGGGAGGATATGAAGTGAGATTCCGCCTCGTATTTAAAGCAATTCGTAGTTGTGAGATCTCGAGTGTGAAGGTGGACAATGTCCCGAATGAACGAGCCACAGATTTTAGCTTCTTGGTCATGCCGTCTGGTCACATGTCCTGAGCTATATTTATAGGCCTGGAAAACGGGGCTCAATTATGCTGTAGAAGGAAAGAAAAGGTCTGTGTGATTCAGGATGTGTGTCGGGCGTGTTAGGATGTTTATTTGATTTTTTATTTTGAGTTTCTAGTTTCTGGTTGGACTCGGACATGATCTTGTGACCAGTTTTGGTTATTTTTTCGGCTCAAGGCCTAGAGAAGCGATGCTATAGCCTCTGTGCGTTGTGGAAAGGAAAGTAGGTAATTTTTACATTATCGTTGCGTATGTGATTGTGAAGAATTTGGTATGGAAGGATTTCACTCACTTTATAGTTGACATATATGTGGGAATTGTGCCGCAGAACCACCTTGAACATTATAGGCTTTCATGGTAGGGTAGGGCATGAAAGGTACCAGGGAAATTACAGGGTAAACTAACGAGTGATGCGTGGAGATAGAGGGAAATGGACAATGCCGTCTTATAGAGTGCAAGAAATTGAATGAGAAACAACATGTTTGGTATAAATCACTTACACTGACGTACGTAGATAGAGGGAAATGGACACCGCCATTTTATAGAGTGGAAGAAATAGAGTGGGATTAAACATGGTTTAAGCTGCAGTGGCCTCATATTTACAGGCAAATGATGAAAATGGCTGCTGCATATCACTGCTCACAGACGAAGTCCACAACACACAGTTAGAATTCTTAAAGTCCATTTTTGGGACTTGGTCTCTGGATGGTGCATCGCTCTCGGTAACAATTAACCCAACAATAACATAACATAATGAAGGCAATGCCTCATTATTACGACTCCCTATGGGGGTTTATCCTTTTATCCTCCCAACCTCTGTCCATGAAAACAAAGAATTCTCCACATATTCATGGCAGGTTAGAGTGTATGATCTACGTGTGCGGCGAATACAGCAATATGTAACCAACTTGATTGATAGATGATGAGCTAGAAGGATAATTCACACATGCTCTGTTGTGCCATACATACATGATGGATTCCATGTCTTCCAGGGGGTGGGGGAGTAGGGGGTAGCAGCATTATTACTATAGTTGCAGATTCAAGATTTAACAGGAAATACGCTCAAAAAGTTATAGGGAAACTGAAGCCTTTTTTATGAAAAATGTGAAATATAATAAAAATTATTCATGCTCAGGAACTACTCATAGTCTACTAATACAGTTTTCGGAGTATGGTGTTACCTGAAAAGCATTTTCTTTTTCAGAAGAATTCATTATGCTTTTGTGCAAAAAGGTGCACTGAGCATATATATAGTAATAAGAATCAATCTCTCATCAGCCTGTCACTCATAAATTGTAGCAGTACCTGAGCAAAGCAGGCGAGAGGATGTATAGATCCATTTCTTGTTATGAATAACACTTTAGAATTTTGATTAGTCGTCTAATGCAGTCAAAGTGTTAAAGATAGAAATTAATACTTTGGTAACTGATTGCACCAGTTATCTCACATGTGAGACGCCCGGAAAAGAAAACATTCCAGGGTGTCCCGCTAGTGTGATTTAGATTGGAGCTTGCACTCTGATTTGTCGCCTGTGGTGGGCAGCTGGTGGGTTGGTTCCTGAACTGGCCCTTGCGCTGATTTTGAAGCTGCCCGGAAACTATTATTTTCGGTTTGAAAATGTACCAGTGCTAGTTTGGCAAGTGGACGTGATAATGGGATTGTTGATGCACATCAACAGTTTCCCTTGTTTGCACCCAGCTTGTTCAATAGTTTGCGAGCGACATTTGGCACCTAAAAGCTTTTTACAATAGATTTAAAGATTTACCTTCATTATAGTTGCTGTTGCCTAAACTCTACTATATAAATGAAGCCATCTGTTTTTTGGTCCACTACATCCATGGCATGTACGTACATACCACCCGGCCACTAGTGGTTAACAAGTGGTTATTTTTTTTATTATTATTGTTTTTTTTTTTTGCAAAGTCAGGAGACTGTTGATGATTAGTGTGTACTACTCTGCACGTGGACAATTGTCTCACTGACAGTAGGCTGTGTGAGACCTTATTCAGGTGACTGTGACATTGAAATGTGCCAAAGTATCACACATCTCTTATTATTTTCCATGCTATAGTAGCATGGCACGTGCTGCCAGAGGGATAAAGCAATGCATAATATCTAAAGTGTATAAGAAGGAAAATACATTTGCCTTTTAGGCTTATCTTGATACACATGTTATATCATGTAAATAGGATTGGTATTTTTTATAAGCAAGCTATTTTTCTTTTTATATTTCAGACATGCTTCAAAAGTTCATGGGAAGTACATAAATTACTTCACAAGAAGACAAGTAAGTAACCATAGTTTCCTTTGAAATATCATGCTGTGTTTGACTGCTTGCAGAGGTAGCCAGAATCCTGCTATATCTCACCAAGGCTTTTTTAACTTAAAAAATGAGAAGATGGGTTTTTTGTTTGTCACAGGCACATATGCCCTCCCCCTACACAGTTTTTTTTTTTCCTTTCTAAATCTACATAATGAGATTTGAAAACATTAGAATAATATTTCAGCATCCAAGGGGAGTATTTGTACAGTTTCCTTGTTGCTTCACACAAACTTACCTAAATATAGGATGCAGCTTCTTAGAGATAGATTTATGTTTTATGAGCTGAAAATGGTGAGTTTGCTAATTTTGTTGATGTGCTTAGGTAAATGCACAAGTTAAGTTGCATGTGGAAACAGTAATGCATTCCACAGTTGATTGGATATGAAAGATAAGTTTTACACCACAGTGATTCTGTGGATATCTTGTAACTGTTCCATTCTGTTTGGCTCTTCATTTCTTTTGTGTGAAAGAAGTGAATTAGTAATATTTGAATATTATCTTTGGCATTGTTAAATTTTCTAGTTGGTGTGTACTAAGGGTTGATTTCTTTTCTCAGGGTCATCAGATTCCAGTTCTACACAGTACAATCCTTGGCCGTATTACATGTTCACAGGTAAATGTAATGCAAGTTATCAGTTAGTTATATAATTTTCTGTAACTTTCTTCAGTCCAAACCAGAATGAGGAATAACCACTGCTCTACAAATATATGAATAATGTTTTAGTTGATGCATGAAAAATTATCAGTTTTCAGTCTCAAGTTTTATGATAAATAAATCTTAAAAAAAAGAACATAGATTTTTGCTTTGGGATATGAGTACCTTATGGACTTGGTGTTAATTGGTAATTTGCAAATACAATTTTGGGAACTAATAGTTACATTTTTTAAAATTTACAGGCAGTTTACGTCCATATCTAAAAAGTGCCAAAAGAGAAGTTCCAAGAACAATAGGCAGACCAGATTATGCAGACGACCCAAATGGGTTTCCACATTCAGAACAGAAATTGCGAGGTTCCACCAGTATAAAGTGCCTTTCCGATGAAGAAATTGAGGGAATGAGAGTAGCATGCAAGGTAACTATTTTCGTTCAGCTAATGTATATACTCTTGGAAGAACAATATTTAGCTATGTTCTTCAAATAATGTAGTTGAATACCATTCAAAAGATTTTTTAAAGGACATCTCAGGTGCTGGATGGAGAATTTAAATGTGAATAATTATTAGGGAAGTGTCGTATTAATGAATATGAGCTTCATAAGAAGCCAAGTTAACTAAACTTTTTGCAGTACTTAAATCTTATTAGAATATATGAGGAAAAATAATGCCTACATTAATGTAATATTTCCTTTACAGCTTGCACGTGAAGTGTTAGATGAAGGCGTAAAGGTTTCTGGGGTAGGAGTGACAACTGATGAAATTGACAGGGTCATACATGAAGCGGCTATTGACAGAGAATGTTACCCTCGCCTCTTTATCATGGCTTTCCCAAGTCATGTTGCACATCCATCAATGAGGTCATTTGTCATGGAATTCCTGATATGAGGCCATTGCAAAATGGAGATATCTGCAACAGTTAGTATAACTTTTTCTGTCTTAGTGACTCACATTAGATTATTAAGCATAGTGTATTTATTGTATTACCATTATACCTGTTATTAAGTATAATTTTTAGAAAGTGGACACTTTAGGTATGTTCCAAAAAGGATGGCATGAATCAGCTGGGATAATTGTATTTGGGAATGAGTAGGTCCAGAGTTAGAAAATACAATGTTGCAATATAAAAATTTAGATAATATATCTTTCATGATGGGGCCAGAATTTTCTGTGACATAAATATTACAGGACAGTCTACCCTTCTGGCAGGGTGTGTGCTGTGTACAGCCAGACCACCCTTTCGCTCACTAGATCATACATGATTAAAGGGAATACATGCTTTTGATGTATGTTATCTTGCAGAAAACAGAAATTATAAGAACATACAGATAGTATTAGTTAATTAAATTGCACTTTATTTATTATTATTTTTTTAGGATTTAGTGGTCTTATTTATGAATACATTCCATATCCTTAGGCTTTATTTGAAATTTTGGTCTGTGATTTAATTTTTGGACTTCTATGTCTTTAGGAGAGAATTCACTCATACAATTTCCTTGTATATAGAAATATAAGGTTTGATTTCATAACTGTTGATTCTGGTGATGGGCCATAATATTACTTGCCAGTGATGGTTCTAACCTGTTGCAACAATTCACATAACCAATTAGATAGGATTTGTTAGTCTGTTCTGTTAGATTTGTCAAAAACAGATGAATGTGACTTTATCAGAAGGAAAGATCTTATTTTATTATGCTAAAGTTGAAAACTCTTTTTGCAGTTGACGTAACCGTATACCATCGAGATTTCCATGGTGACTTGAATGAAACCTTATTTATTGGTGAAGTAAACAAGACCGCTAAAACCCTTGTTAAGACTACTTGGAGTGCCTTCAGAAGGCAATTGAAATTGGTAAGTACTGAAAAACAAGCAGGGAGGATAAGAGATTTTAGGAGGTACTTGGTCGAGTAGTGATATATCCATGTCTCCTAAACTTTGTCCTATTGATATTATTTATTGGTAGACAAGTAAGCAGCACTTGATTTAAATATTCTTCAGAGCTTGTAAAGATCGAGTCTGATTAGGATATAGTTGAAGGATCATATCTTCTTATTAGCAATGATGAACCAAAGAGAGGAAACCTCACATAGCAGCAATTAACCCAATGTCACTGGAAAAATGGTGCATTCCCTTTAGCAATGCTTGGTTAAATGTTTCTGCAAATAGATGGCTCTCCAATGCTTAGCCATAAAGGAGTCAGTTAGTAGATCTTGCAACCTCACTTTTCCTTGAAGAAGCAGGAAAACTTTTTTTTTTTTTTTTTATGCTATCAATATTGACACTGTTAATTTTGTTATAAACATTATAATAACTATATTGTTACTGATATTGCTAACAGTAGTATTAAATATTAGAAAATATTATCGAAAATCAAGCAAAAGGGAAAACAGGTGAGACAGATAGTTCGTGTAATTGGCTCATTGGTGACAGTACTTTTGGAGCCATCTATATGTAAAAACAATTACTAAATTCAACACACTGGGCAATGGCATGTATGTACGTGCCATGTCCGACGGCTTGGGTTAAGATTACAAATGCAGGGCAGCATACATCCTTGTGGTCTATCATCAAAGACTGCAACTAAATATTCTGATGTGTTATTTTTGTTTTTTCTACAATAATTTTTCTTTCAAGGATGATTTTGAATTGCTATATTTTACACATGTAGAAACTATTCACTGTGTATACAGATCAGGGAGTATGAACTAAAATCACATGAAATTATAGACATTGTTTGGTTGACGTATACCCAATAGCAACGCCACCTGTCTCGGAGAACTACAACGAAAATGTACCGAAAATAAAAGTTAAAATCTTTGTGTATGCTCTCTAATTAACTAACTGATTTCTCTTCAACGTACTGCGCTTCTCCTTTCAGTTGAGCCAGGAGTCAAGTACCGAGACATTGGTGCTGTTATTCAAAAGCATGCCCACTCTCATGGGTTTTCAGTTGTGCGATCTTACTGTGGCCACGGCATCCACCAGCTGTTCCACACAGCACCTTCTGTTCCGCATTATGCTAGTGAGTATTTTTTTCTTTCTTTCTCCTTTTTTTTTTTTTTTTTTTTTTTTTTTTTTTTTTTTTTTTTTTTTTTTTTTTTTTTTTGTACATTTATGATAATACTAATACTAATACTAACAGTTATTATTATTAATTTTAAAAAAAAGTAATAATGATCATGATAATACTACTAATAATGATAATACTAATACTAATAATAATGATAATGATAATAATGATGATAATGTGATAATGATGATGATAATAAGGATGATGATGATGATGATGATCATCATCATCAATCATTATCGATCATTATCATCATCATCAATAATTTTTTTAAATTATTATTATTATTATTTATTATATAATAATATATTTTACTATTATTATTATTATTTTTACAATTATTATTGAAAAAAAAATCTATTATTTTTCTGATGTTTTTCTTTACAATTTCTAAATATTTAAGGTTTGTACTTAGTATATAATAACGAATGTAAATGTAAAACAGGTGCATGAAGAAATCTATAATTAATATTCTCTGAGTGAGAGTGGGATGAAGTGTGTGAGTGAGTGAGAGTGAGAGGGAGATGAAGTGTGTGAGTGAGTGAGTGAGTGAAGTGTGTGAGTGAGTGAGAGGGAGAGGGAGATGAAGTGTGTGAGTGAGTGAGTGAGTGAAGTGTGTGAGTGAGTGAGAGGGAGAGGGAGATGAAGTGTGTGAGTGAGTGAGTGAGTGAAGTGTGTGAGTGAGTGAGAGGGAGATGAAATGTGTTAATGAGAGGGAGATGAAATGTGTTAATGAGAGGGAGAGGAAATGTGTGAGTGAGAATGAGAGGAGGAGTGTGAAGTGAGTGGAAATGAGCAGGTGCAAATATGGGTGGAAGGAAGTAGGCAAGTGTAAGTAAATGTAAGAGAGGGAGTGAGCAGGTGTAAGTGAGAGGGAGAGGACATAGGTAGGTACAAGTATGAAGAGTAATTGAGATTGAGTGGAAGTGAGTGTGAGTGAGAGGAAAGAAGGAAATATGTGTGAGAGTCTGAGGAAGTGAGTGTGTGTTAATGAGTGAGAGAAAGTTAGTTAAGGGTGAGAGAGAGTAGGCAAGTGTGTGGATTACAGGAAATGAACTGAGGATAGGGAGAATGAGGAGTAGCAAGCAAGTGTAAATGAGCATGAGAGGGTAATAAAGTGAGTGAGTGTTAGAAAGTGAGCAGAAGTGAGTGAGTAAGATTGAGAAATTAGCAAATCTGAATAAGGGTGAGTGAGTGGAGAAAGGATGCAAAAGGAAACAAACGAGTGTGCGAGTGAGCGTGAAAGAGAGAATGCATTTGTGAGGGAGGGGCGTATACAGTTTTTTTAATATTACAATATGAACATTTTTCTTTTCAGAAAATAAAGCTGTTGGTGTTATGAAGCCAGGTCATACTTTTACAATTGAACCAATGATATCAGAAGGTATGTCATTCTGGAAAAGCTTTATTTAGGTATTCATTATTAATATAATTTTCAGTCACTATATATGACAAAATGCATTTTCACATCATAAATAAAAAGTATTTCATTTTATGATAAAGGTAGCACTTTCATCAATCACTTTTAACCCACTATTGCAAGATGTCTATTTATGTTATGTTCAGTGAAGCCTGCTACAAGTTGTGTCTATTAACAGTTCTCTACTTCTTTGGCTTGATGGCATTCGTTGTCAGTTAAAGGCATAAAGTTTCTTTTAACCTCATTTTGTTGAAAATTGTTTATGTAGGAGCCAAGTGCATAGAGTGCAAATGTAAGTGCCCTGGTTCCTCATTTTTCACTTGAGTAGGAAAATCCTATTGTGTGCGTGTTACCATACCATTAGATTTACAAAATGCACTGTATGTCATTCTAATGTTAACTGTATTTCTAGGCACTTGAAAGATGAGCAATGGCCAGATGACTGGACAGCAGTAACAGCAGATGGGAAACTTTCTGCCCAATTCGAAGAGACTTTGCTGGTGACTGACATTGGTGTTGAAGTCCTGACTCGACGAAGAGAAAAAAATGGGCAGCCCTATTTCATGGATTGAAGTGTATGATGCTTAGGAGTGAAGCCAAGTTTAGCATTAAGAACATACTTTTATCTTGGATGAACTAATTTAAAAATTGGAGTAAGACCAAGATTGGTTGAATAAAATGACTAAACTTTGAAGATAAAAGTTTAATTTTATATTCCCTATTTTCATGATGTCTTACTTTGTAAGATACAGCCAGTACCGTCAACCACCATGTATGTGATATCCAAGTCCATTATATAGTAGGAAATATTTATAATGATTTTAAAATCTGTACTAGACTGTTAAAATGACAATTGATTATATTATCACGAATTGTTAACATCACAGGTTTTCTGTTATCTCTAATTTGTTCCATAGACATGTGTAGCTTCTTATTTTCATACAAATATTTTGGGTATTTATTTGTTTGAAATAAAGAACAGCCTATTGTACTTTTTTCAACTAACATAACCAATATTGTAAATTAATCAGTTTTATAAAATGTCTCCTTGTAATCTGTTGTTACTGTATTTTGTGGATATTCTTTTAAAGTCATTAATAAAACTAAGGGAGTTTTTTTCATTGTATTTAAATAAACTTATTTATAAGTGAGACATATTAACTTCTGTGAATCCTTCAGAAAGGAAGAATCCATTCGAATGCAACCCGTCCTTCAGACATTACTCTCAACAATATTAATTATAAAAGTAGTATACATCTTATAACATAAACAGGACTGGAATAAAAAGAATATGTACACATTTTTTACCTTGTTCCTAAAAATATTTACACAAACCAATATGAAATATATTAACATGGTACATTCAATTCTGGAAATACTACACAATAGCACAAGATTTTTATTAATACAGATATTCTATGGGGATGACACTTCCTTTTTCTGATTTCGGACCTGAAGGTGTTTCCCATCCCTGTTATTATCATAGATCCAATAATTTAAACCTGTTGCAAATAAGCCCCATGCAAGATAAGGAAGCATGAGATAAGAAGCTGTGACGTTGATGTCTCCAAATGTCCAGATACATGCAGCGATGTTGATGTTAAGAGCTACCAGCTCAATGCAAGCCTGCAATAAGTGGAATAGTAGGACTGCATTAAAATACACAAAAGGAAATCTAAATGTATACCATTAACTACATAAAATCAATGTTTTTAAATGTTGAAGACCGAGACAACTAGAAAGAGATACTAGTTTTGGAATTTAAATACTTGGAACTGAGATCCCATGAAGTTTGGAAATTGTATGATTGTAACAGCATAAATTTGGATAAATGCAAACTGAAACAAAGATTGTTGTAGTCATGTAGTCTTATGCAAAACTTATATGAAATACCTGAAAATCAAGGTTATACATACCCAACCTAACCACTTTTTCCCAAAGAATAAGGGCGTCCATGCCAATTAAGTGCAAGCTGGGATCCATACAGCAAAAGGGGCATGAGTGCTGCACCTTTCCAACCCCCTCCATCACGATAAATTAGATATGAAGCATAGCCCATGCTGCTATACAGGACAGTCCATACTGGGCCAAAAACGTAATTTGGAGGACGCCACCAGGGTTTACGTAGTTTCTGGGGAGTAAAAAGTTGAATATTTGAAGTAAACTGAATATTTTCGTTTTAGATGATCTTAATCTTTATTTTTTTCTTCCCTTACTTATTTGAAAAAGGTTGCAGAGAAAGAAAAATAGTTATATGGATGTGTGTATATACACATATGTATGTAAGTAAGTGCATACACACAAATAGTACCCAGGAAACAACGCTTGATTTTAATTCACATTACAAGACCATGATGTGGTTACATTGCCTTGCACTTAAAGTAAACTTATACCTTATACAGCAAAAATGGCATAGGCAATAATTGATACTTTAAGCATCAACATGCATTAAAAAAATACCAAGATTAGAAACAAAAAATACTGCAAAACACCTACTGTCATATACCAGTTCTTCATATTCCTACTAGTAATGTAACCCCCTATGGCTGCACCAGGGTATGGGGCTGCTATTGGCAGCCACAAGGGCTGGTGATACAAAGGAAAGCATTCCCTGTAAAGAAATTGCCATTATTAGCTTCAATGTACCTACATTTATTTGATAACTTGATATAATGAGAACTCAGAATAACAATCCACAGTCAGATCAGGCAAATATGACTAGGTAACAATCTTCCAGCTGTTTTACTTCATTTACATTCTACAAGCATCTGGCTGACCACCTTACTATATAGCTAATCATGATTTCTTGAATTATAGTTTTCCTGATTGTGATACATTTCCTTTGAATGCCTCCCTGCAAGTCCCATTTGTATTTCAAGTAAAATGAATGAGATTTTCCAAGCTCGATTTTGGGATTGTACTAATGACCTGTATCTACACCTCAATTTCATTGCATTTTCAAAGAACAAAACCAGGTACACAAAACAAAAACTCTTTAACGAAAAAGGAAAAAAATTAATGTAATATGGATAGCCTCGAAATAAATTCAACAAAAAATGTAATTCTAATATGTGTACAGTTACATACTGTAAATAAAAATGACAAGAAAATAAAGAACATTCACCACTGCATATTTATGCATCTATATGTATATGCAGTCCCACTGTTTTCAGTATGCATGTACTAATACAAAATTTCTGAGACACAATACAAGAGCAAATCTTGATCTCATCATAACTTGTATTTGGCAAAAAGTAATTATTTATCAGACTACAGGAAAGCAAAAATTGTTTTTGTACAATTTTGCACAATACATTTTCATTTTCCATTCTGTGATAGTTGCAATGAAATATACCTACAAAACTGTGAGGTAAAAACAAACTTTTATATATTAGAGATATGAAACAACTAACAACTGTGGGTATGTCTCTTACCCCGAACATTCTAAATCAAAATCTCAGGTAAAGCTCCTGCTATTTCAGAAAGAAAGAACAAAGATTCATGTGTTTTATAGGAGTGATTTCACTTTTGTTTTACCCTCCAATGGTTGAACTATTTATTGTGTCCTTCACAGCTATTAAAACTAACAAATAATTAAAAACTATAACAAAATATATCAAGTTAAAATTTGAAATTCAGAGAACCAAGCCTCCAAGGTAAACAGAGATGGAATCAGCAGATCAATTAAAACTATACCACTTTTCATTTATGACACATCTATTGCATATTGCTAATAAAAAAGTTATTTCATGTTATAACATCTTTTATAATGTCAGTGTCAAGTGACAGCAGTGCTTTATGCTTTACCCTATGGCAGAGGTAAAAAAATATTCACTATATTTTAGCAAGAAAAACCTGTGTCTGCTAACTCCTTTGGCACTAAATTGTTTATAAGATTTGAATGAGCAAACCAAGCTCAGCTATTTCGATAACTTGTAGAAAGAGTTACTGCAAGTAGATTTCAAAATTATTGAGGCATCTGGTTGTGTACAGCTTCGGATACAAAATGTAATTACGAATGGTTTGTTATAATGCAAGGCATAAAATTAGTTAATCAAGTAAAATTGAATGTTGATATGGACAAAAATTGTTCACTGCTGGGAGAGATGGTCAGGGGAGTGAGGGCAGTGGTGCATGTGAGGAGAATTTGTCGTAAGTTTGGGAGATCTATAGATTGGTTGGGGTGTAATGTCTCGGTGTAAATGGATGCAGCATGTGAGGAGAATTTGTTGCAAGTTTGGGAGATCTATAGATTGGTTGGGGTGTAATGTCTCGGTGTAAATGGATGCAGCATAATGCAACCATATGAAGGGTTCTATACCAGTTTCGGTGTTTGTGATCTGTAGCGGTTTCTTGCATAGTGATTGTTAATAAGGTGTGTGGAGCCTTTTGCACTGTATACTGTGTATGTGTGGCTGGCAGCGACACTCACCGCAGGGACTGAGAGAGAGAGGGTGAGAGAGGGAGGGAGAGAGGGAGAGGGAGAGGGAGAGGGAGAGGGAGA
>NW_020868468.1:465308-470389 GCF_003789085.1 Penaeus vannamei | reverse complement strand
ATATTTTCCTCCTTCTCTCCCTCCCTCCCCCACACTCTTTCTCTTTTTATCTCTATCCGATTCTTTCTCCCATCTTGCTCTCTCTTCTCTCGCTCCTCTCTCTCTCTCTCTCTCTCCTCCTCTCTCTCTCTCTCTCTCTCTCTCTCTTCTCTTTCTCTCTCTCTCTCTCTCTCTCTCTCTCTCTTCTCTCTCTCTCTCTTCTCTTCTCTCTCTCTCTCTCTCTCTCTCTTTCTCTTCTCTCCTCTCTCTCTTCTGTCTTCTTCTCTCTTTCTCTTCTCTTTCTTCCCCCACCCCCATTCTCTCCCTCCCTCCTTCTCTTGCCTCCCACCATTCTCTCTCGGCTCTCTCCTTCCCTCCCCCATTCTCTCACTCTCTCAGGCTCCTCCCTCTTTCCCCCGCATTCCCTTCCTATGACCTTTCTCCATTAAAGGCCTTTCTCTTTGTTTCTTCAGGTCAACATTGGCACAGACCCAGCTAGCGAGTCCAATGCTGAAGGCGCAGCAGCAACCTCTGCTCCAGGTGGCTCGGCCCAGACAGAGGGACCCCAAGGACCCCAGCTGGTCATCTGGGGCACAGATGTTGTTGTGTCAGACTGCAAGGAGCGCTTCAAGACTTTCATCTTGCGTTTCATCGACCCTGAGGCTGCTGAAGACGAGCGTATCGAAGGCATGAACACTGATGAGCCCCTGTACCTGCAGAAGCTGGAAGAGGTAAGAAGTCTATAGTTGATGTGTATTTTTTCGTATTTCCAGTTTAAAAGTCCTTCACTTTGACAACTCGAGTGAAAAAATGGATTAGACACCATATTGTAATCATCGTCATCAATCTGAAATGCCATTTTATTGATATAGTTGTTAATGTACTAATTCTCTCTTTTCAGATTCATACCCTGGAAGAACCATTCCTGAACATCAACTGCTCTCACCTCCACCAGTTCGATTCCGACTTGTACCGCCAACTTGTTTGCTACCCACAGGAGGTAAATTTGATACGTGTCATCAAGTTCTTAGGGACAGGTTCTTTTCACCGGGTTCTCTATAAGAGTTATAGCAGAGTTGTCCTTGAGTATGGTCATTTTGTCATGGGCAAAAGTCTTGTAGATAATATCAAAGTAAAAGCCTGAAAAATCCGTAGGTATATAATGTCACAGAATTATGATAGTAAATAATGAATGTTGCATGTCATCAATATGTGGAAACTGTTTTATCGTAAATTAGTTATCACATGAAGAAAAATAATTATTTTAATAGGTAATATGCATGAATATGAAATCTTGTAGATAAAGATATTGTTCTTTTTTTAAGTATAGCTAAAGAAGGTAGTTTATTAATAAAACAAGTTGGTTTTGCATAACAATTATCTGGGAATAGTGCCTTGCAATTGACCTTGTCTTTGTGATGCAGATAAGATATATTGGATATTGGAAATAATCAATTCGTCATTTTTATATATTCCAGCGCAGTAAAACCTTTTTTCCCGTTTATACCAGGTAATCCCTACATTTGATATGGCTATCAACGAGATGTTCTTTGAGCGTTATCCAGACACCATTCTTGAACATCAGATTCAGGTTCGGCCTTTCAATGCTGACAAGACCAAGAACATGCGTGCCTTGAATCCAGAAGGTGGGTTTTGTGCACACCAGTTGGTTATGTTTGATGATACTGTATGGGTCAAACTGATTCAGACTTTATAGCTTAATTATTGTGAGGTTTTGATTTTCATCATTTTCTTATTTTTCCCCTTCATCTGTAACAATTTTTGTCTTCCAGATATTGACCAGTTGATTACAATCTCTGGTATGATCATCCGAACATCCAACATTATCCCAGAGATGCGAGAGGCCTTCTTCCGTTGCCATGTGTGTTCCTTCTCCACCACAGTCGAAATCGACCGAGGCCGCATTGCTGAGCCCACTCTCTGCACCCATTGCAACACCAGCCATTCCTTTACTCTCATTCACAATCGCTCTCAGTTCTCCGATAAGCAGATGATCAAGATGCAGGAGAGTCCAGGTCAGTTCTTAGGGGTTTTATTGCTTTGTGAATTTAGATTATTTTGATTACCTTCTCTTTCTGATCATTGAGAGCTAATAAGACAATTTTTTTAGAACTGATTAAAAAAAAAAAATCTATCATTTTACACATTTTTTTGGTATTAGATACAACCTTTTCCATGGAAGGAATTGACAAGGTTTCTTTTTCAACAGATGACATGCCCCCGGGTCAGACTCCCCACACAGTGCTTGTTTATGCTCACAATGACCTTGTTGATGGTGTCCAGCCTGGTGACCGTGTTACAGTCACTGGCATCTACAGGGCAACACCACTAAGGCTGAACCCACGCATGAGAAACCTGAAGAGTGTTTACAAGACACACATTGATGTCGTCCATTTCCGGAAGGTTGACGTCAAGAGGCTCCATGGTCAGGAGGAAGGGTAAGTTGGAATGAAGTTCACACACTTATCAATATACTTGTTAAATGCATCTGTTAGATATGTGATATAATGAAGGTTTTGCCTTGTATAAAAGAAAAACATCATGTAGTTCATCTCAAAGTAACAAATTAGATGTTATCTAAATTTGTCAATTTTCTCTCTATTTCTAAATGATAGTGATAACCTAAGAATTTTATTTTTATTTTATAAAACTTCATGTATTTGTGTCCACAGTGAGACTCCACGGTTCCCACAAGAACGCATTCAGCTTCTTAAAGAACTTTCTCAGAAACCAGATTGCTATGAGCGTTTAGCTAGAGCAATTGCACCATCAATCTACGAAAACGAAGATATTAAGAAGGGCATCTTGCTGCAGCTGTTTGGAGGAACACGCAAGGACTTCACAAATGCAGGGCGAGGCCATTTCAGGTGATTATATACTGCAAAGAAATTCAGTGAACTGGGCTTTAATACTCAATAGCATAAAGAAACAGGAACACCCTAAACAACTGTAATCACAATTATTTTCATGTCTACAGATCTGAGGTCAACATTCTCCTGTGTGGAGACCCAGGTACTTCCAAATCTCAGTTGCTACAGTATGTGTACAACTTGGTACCAAGGTCACAGTATACAAGCGGAAAGGGTTCCTCAGCTGTAGGTCTGACTGCTTACGTTACAAAGGATCCAGAGACACGGCAGCTGGTATTGCAGACTGGTGCTCTTGTTTTGGCTGACAATGGTATCTGCTGTATTGATGAATTTGATAAGATGAATGAATCTACACGGTAAGCATTGTTTGATTTAACATAGTAATGTTTCTATTTTTTATTTATTTAACATATCCTATTACTTCTACTGTTTGTTTTAATGGTTTTACTTCAACTGACCATAACATTTTTTGTATGTGCTTTTGTGCTATATATCTCTGATTAGACAAAGAGCTTAAGTGAAACTGAACATTCATTTGTTTCTGCAGGTCTGTTCTTCATGAGGTAATGGAACAGCAGACACTCAGCATTGCCAAGGCTGGCATCATTTGTCAGCTCAATGCAAGGACTTCAGTCCTGGCAGCTGCAAACCCAGTCGAGTCACAGTGGAACAAGAACAAAACAATTATTGAAAATATTCAGCTCCCTCACACACTGATGTCACGTTTCGACCTCATTTTCTTGATGTTGGACCCTCATGATGAGTTGTACGATCGTCGTCTGGCACGCCATTTAGTCTCCCTTTACTATCGTTCAGAAGCTACTAATGATGAGGAGAACCTAGACATGAGCATTCTTCGTGACTATCTTGCCTATGCGCGAGAATACATCCATCCCAAGCTTTCTGATGATGCTTCTCAGCGACTGATTTCTGCCTACGTTGATATGCGCAAGGTTGGAAGTGGCCGTGGGCAAGTTACTGCTTATCCCCGTCAGCTGGAGTCACTGATCCGATTGGCTGAGGCACACGCCAAAGTCCGTCTATCCCACATGGTGGAGGTTGCTGATGTGGAAGAAGCTTGGAGGTAAGATGACATTTTCTAATTATTATTATTTTATGTGACCTATATTCAATCCCACCAAGTTTTCAAATAATTTGGGTAAGACATTAGACATATTGAAATGTGACTGCAAAACATCCTCTTATAAAGACTATATAACTTCTTAACAGGCTACATCGTGAGGCTCTCAAGCAGTCTGCAACTGATCCAATGTCGGGCAAGATTGATGTCAGCATCCTAACAACTGGTTTGAGCTCGGCTGCCCGCAAGCGCCGTGTTGAGGTAGCTCAGAGCCTGAAGAAGTTGATCCAGGCAAAGGGCAAGGTAGCCACTCTAAACTTCCAGAAGATCTTCCAGGAACTTAAGGAATCATCAGACTTGGTAAGAGAATTACAACCCTTTTCAAAATCACATCATAGTGAGTGTGTTAGTGGTTATAATCCTTTCAGTGATACTTCTATATGTCTGCCTTTCCTTCTGCTAACCTGTAAATTTTATGCAGTTTACTAATTCAGGATATTTCAATGTTTCAGATGGTAACACGAGAAATGTTTGAAGATGCCCTTCGTGATCTGCAGGATGATGAATTCCTCTCTGTCACTGGAAAGTCCACAATTCGAGTGATCCACTAAAGCCATCCAGTGTTAAGATGTATAAAGTTGAGATACATAGCCTGCTTCTCAACACAAACTCAGAGCATTAATAAGGGACCAGTTTATTATTAATGAGCCCAGTGAAAGAAACAAATTAGAAATAAGAATTGCCAATTGAAAATTCTGTTGTTTTCTTTGTTATGCTTTAGCTACAATTTTTATATAAGCCTTTTGGAATTATTTTTACACTCTACAAAGTTTACATTGCATTATAAGCAATACTTGTCTTCTTGGTATAATAATCTATATTAATTCCATCTAAAGATGATATAAAGAAATGGAATTGATGTGGAGTGCTATTTTTTGTATAATATTTCTTACTAATAAAGTACCTGAAGACAATTTGTAAAATATTTTTGCCCTACAAAACCCCTATTTAACTTTGGGATGGTATGACATATTTGTCATATCCACTGAGATTTTAGTTTGTGATTACACATGTAGGTCTCTATAAGTATTTACTCACCAAGGAGTTTGTTGCAAGTCCTACCTATCTCA
>NW_020868468.1:457808-460308 GCF_003789085.1 Penaeus vannamei | reverse complement strand
TAGGCTTGGGGAAACAAGCGTTTTTGCATATGAACAAGCATGATGGCACAATAAAGTAGGCCTAAGTTGCGCGGGAAGAGGCAAGGTGGTGTGGTGGCGGCGAATTGGATGGCAGAATGGTTGTGAGCTCCACACACTCCACACTACCCATCCCCTCAGTACCTGCAGAGCCACTGCAAGCCCTATCATTAAAAAAAAAAAAAAAAAAAAAAAAAAAAAAAAAAATCAATAAACCCAGTTGATTTATATATACTTTTATTTCTGCCCAAAAATGACAAAAGGTCGTCTCTTAAACAGAGCAAGAAGACAATTCATAACAATATATATATGTATGCATATATGTGTGTGTGTGAGTGCTTGTGTTTGTGTTTATGAATGTATGCATGCATGTATACATGTATATAACACACATGTATGTACATATATATATATATATATATATATATCTATAGATATGTATAGATATATATACATATATATGTATACATATGTATATATATATATATATATATATATGTATATATATATATATATATATATATATACATATACATATACACATATATGATTTTGTTATATTTTATCTTATCTTTTCTCTTCCCACAAAACACAAGGATATTACTAAGTAGTATCATAAACTTCGTAACATTCATTGCGTCAAAGACAAAGACATCGTAAGGTGACTGATTTATGACTTGAAGACGATAAGCCCGTGCGTCACAGCTCGGTATAAGAGACGCCAACGACCACGCTGTTACGTTAGTCTCTTACATTTCACATCTCTTCCAGGATGCAGCTACGATATCTCTTGCTCTGCTCAGCCGTCGTGCTTATGGGTTGCTGTCACCCCGCAGCAGCAGCAGCGCAGGAGCCACCGTGCTATGTCACTGGCGAAGGGGTTTCTGACGTCACGTGCTCTGCCTCAGCGAGCCTCCAGGAGATCGGAGATTTCCTGAAGCAGCTCAGCAGCTCTAACGGCGTCACGGAATACAACAAATTCGGTCTGTACGACAACCTGGTGGTCCAGCACCTCCCCGCGGGTCTCCTCGCCGACCTCCGCTTCTCCGTGGTCGAGGTGATGTCGTGCTCCAACCTGACGAAGGTCGACGACTTCCTCGGGGCCTCCAGCGCCTCCCTCAGGAATCTCTCGATGAACGGCAATTCGCTGACTGAAATACCTCAGCTGAATGCTCCAGCTCTCCAGAATTTGAGGATTTTCCAGTCTGATATTACGGTTGTGGTGCGGAGGTCAGCGCTGCAAGGAATGCCCAACATTGAGGTACTGTGTAACGAGCATCGAATTTTACTGTTTACCGTCATTTCCATATTTCTTGCAGAGCCACGTGACATTACATGTGTGAGCGAATCACGGAAATTAATGGCGAAGATAATCACTGATATAAATATGTTTGAATTACACTTATTTTCTTCTTTAAACAGAAATCAAACAAGTATAATTTCTCTTCGTTAATGTTGTTGAAGGATGGTGTATGAGAATTCTTTATTTCGGACGTTAATAAACTCCAAAAAAACAATTTCAAGTTAATAAGAATTTATTAAGACTTAAACGGACCTTTGTATGTTCAGGGTGCATATCATCTCATATATTTTCATTTATCTTTATTTTCCTTTCACCTCTTTCCTTCATTATCTGTCACCCTTTCTGTCTTTTATTCTTTATTATTTTACTCTCTCTCTCGGTCTTCCGTCCTATATCTTCATCCTCTTCCTCTTCTCTCTCTCTTACTCTTTTTTCTTTCTCCTTTCCTCTTCTCCGACCCCACATTTCTCTTTCCCTCCCTTTTACTCTTTTTTATCTTTCTCTTTTCCTCTTTCGCGACACACCATATCTCTCCCTCTCTCTTTTACTCCCTTTCATTCTCCTCCCCCCTTTTCGTGTCTGTTTCCCAACCTTAAACAATCCTTATAACTGGACTGTCCTCCTTGTGTGTCTTTAAAAACCTTGCTTTGTATATGTCTTGAAGTACCTTGTCATATATGTGTTGTAGTAAAGTGGTATACACATCTCTTTAAATACCTTGTTATGTATGTGTTGTACCGTGGCATACACACGTGTTTAAATACATTGTTATGTGTATGAGTTTAAGTACCTTGTATAAATACCTTGTTATGTTTATGAGTTTAAGTAACTTGTATAAATACCTCGTTATGTTTAGGAGTTTAAGTACCTTGTATAAATACCTCGTTATGTTTATCGTATAACTTCGTATAATGTATGCTATACGAAGTTATTACGCAGCATAATAAAAAGGACTTAAACACGGTACTTAAACTCCTAAACATAACGAGGCATTTATACAAGGTACTTAAACTCCTAAACATACCGAGGTATTTATACAAGGCACTTAAACTCCTAAACATAACGAGGTATTTATACGTTACTTAAACTCATAAACATAACAAGGTATTTATACAGTGTACTTAAACTCATAAACATAACGAGGGATTTATACAAGGTACTTAAACTCCTAAACATAAC
>NW_020868468.1:441324-454662 GCF_003789085.1 Penaeus vannamei | reverse complement strand
AGAGGGGAGGAGGGAGGAGAGAAAGATGGGGTGTGTTGAGAGTAAGAAGAGGAGGGACGAGAGGGAGACTGAGAGAGGGACGAGAGAGAGAGAGGGATAGAGAGAGAGGAGAGAGAGAATGTGATAGGGAAGAGGGAGGGAGAGAAAGATCGAAAGGTGATGGGTGAAAATTTAGGTGATTGAGGATGAGAGAGAGAGAGAGAGAGAGGGAGAGGGGAGAGATAAGAAGAGGAGCTGAGGGGGAGAAGAGGAGAGGAAGGAGAGGAGGAGAGAGAGGAGTAGAGGAAAAGGAGAGGAAGAGGAGGGAGAGAGAGGGGAGGAGAGAGAGAGGAGGAGAGAGGAGGGGAGGGAGAGAGAGAGGACGAGAGAGCAGGAGAGAGAAAGGAGAAGATGAGGAGAGAGGAGGAGAGGAGGAGAGAGGAGGAGAGAGAAGGATGAGGAAAGGGAGAGAGATGAGAGAGTGTGAGAGGAGAGAGAGAGAGAGCTTGAATGACGAGTGTAGAGAGTTTATGTGAAGAGAGATGCGAGAGAGAGAGATGAGGAGCGAGAGAGAGAGGGAGTAGAGGATATGAGAGAGGGAGAGAGGAGAGGAGAGAGGAAAGAGAGAGAGAGGGAGAGAGAGGAATGAGAGGATAAGTGGAGAAGAGAGGGAGGAGGGAGGAGAGGAGGGAGGAGAAGGAGAGAGAGAGAGATCGAGTGGAGAGACGAAAGATCGAAAGTTGAAAAGGAGAGAGAGAAGAGAGAGAGAGAGGGGGAGAGAGACGAGACTGAAGAGTGAGAACGAGAGAGAGAGGAGAGAGAGAGAGAGAGAGAGAAGCGAGAGAGAGAAGAGAGAGAGAGAGGAGAGAGAGAGAGAGAGGAGAGAGAGAGAGAAGAGAGAGAGAGAGAGAGAGAGAGAGAGAGAGAGAGAGAGAGAGAGAGAGATTGAAAAGAGAGAGAGAGAGAGAGAGAGGATGAGAGAGAGAGAGAGAAGAGAGAGAGAGAGAGAGAGAGGGAGAGAGAGAGAGAGAGAGCGAGAGAGAGAGAGAGAAGACGAGATGATGAGAGAGAGAGAGAATGAGAATGAGAACTTGCTATAACGGAACTCCCTCTTGCTGTTGGGAATGTCTTGAAGGATCTCCCTCTTCCGATCGTCTTTTGTTATTGTTTTCGCTGCACAGAGGGACCGTTGTTATAAAGAAGCTTTTGTTTGCAGTGAGCTTATGGAGTTTATAGGTTTAAGTTATTATCAATACCTTTTTTATGCCTTTTTTATTTTGTTTGGTTTATGTATCGTTATTGTTTTGTTTTTATTACACGCAGAGAGGGACTTTATATATCATGGACGCTTCGTTTGTGGTTGTAAATTGAAGTTGTCTGTTATTGTTAGTATTTTATTGATTTAGTTTTGTTTTTTAATGGTTTTCTTTTGTTATGATGGGGATTGTTATTCTGAAGGTACTGACCTCTATGGAGCCTCTAGAACGGTTTATTATTATTATTTTTTTTATATAGAGATGCTTATCTGAGCGAGAACACTCTTGATAGTGTCGCTTCATTCTATTTCTCTTTCTTATCACTATCAGAAATACATATTTTCGCTATCATTAATCGCTATCACACATCACAATCAGTATTATCATCACGATCAATATTAACGATTTCCATTTATTCATTTGTCCTAAAACAACCAACGTATTTCTCTTTGCTTGTCTTGGAACAACGAACGTATTTTTTTTCTTTGGAACTCCAAACGTACTTTCTTTTACTTAATAATTCTTTATCCTAAAACTAAGAACTTTGGTCTATTTATCTATTCTTGGCGATTGTCCTAAAAAACAACAACTATCCTTCCCTGTTTTTATTTTCTTTGTTCGCGCCAAAACCAAAAAAAAAAAAAAAAAAAAAAAAAGTGCATTCCTAAGGCAGGGGAGGGTTACTTAACTCGATTTTGTGGTTAGATAATTTAACTTTTACACGACAACCTCAAGCCATATGACCTTGTGCTGTGCCATTATATATATTGTCTTTAATTCATGGAGATTACATGCATGTATCGAGGGCGCCATAGAAGTCGAATTTCGACGATCAGCGATGGCGAATATATACGTCAGTCTCCATTGCCTTTGATAAATACATTACGATAGAGAATGACACGTAAAATTTGATCAATTTTATCCCCCTCCAAGAATGATGGCACGAAAAGGGGACCGTAAAGGCGAAAGTATCGTTACGATCCCGTGTGGAAAAGGACCTTAAAGACAAGCCAATTTCTTGGACTCCTCAGGGGATACGGGCGTAACTGGGCATAATCTATTTCATGATAATCAAGGTGCGCCCAAACGCTCTCTATGAGGAAGGGAGGGGGAGCACGGTGTTTGGATTAATCAGATGAATCGCGTGAGGAGAGGGCAGGAGGGACGGGAGGGGGAAGAGAGGAGGGATGAGGAGGGAGCGGAGTTGGTATTGGGCACGTGCGTACCGAGGTTTGTTGGGGGGTGGGTGCGGGGAGAGGGAGGAGGGTAGGGGGAAGAAGAGGAGAGCGAGGGAAGGGAGTTGGTATTAGGCGGTGTGCGGTAGCTTGGGGGTGGCGGGGAGGGAAGGAGGGAGGGGAAGAGAGGGAGGAAGGGAAGGGATTGGAATTAGGGCGGTGTTGGGGTGCGGGGGGAGAGGGGAAGGAGGAGGGGGAAGAGAGAGGGAGAGGAGGAAGGCCGATTTGGTATTAGGGGCGGTGTGTTGGGGGTGGGGGGGGGGGAGAGAGGGAGTGGAGGGAGAGAGGAAGGGAGGGGTTTGGTATTTAGGGGTTGGGGGAGGGATAAGGGAGAGAGAGGAGGGAGAGAGGCGAGAGGAAGGGGGTGGTGTTAGGGGTGGGGGGAGAAGGGAAGGAGAGGGTCGGATGGGGAGAAGGGGGGGGAGAGGGTGGATTAGGAGGGGAGAGAGGACGAGAGAGGAGATTAGGGAGTGTATTAGGGGAGGGGGATTAAGGGAGGAGAGGGGAGGAAGGGAAAGGGAGAGGAGAGGGTGGGTTAGAAGGGAAGAGGGAGGGAGGGAGGAGAGGGATGAAAGGGGAGGGAGGGAGGGGAGGTAAGGAAAGGAAGGGTAGTAGGGAGAGACAGGAAGCAAGTAAGGGTTTTGAGGGGAGGCGTTTAGAAAACAGAAGAGAGAAGAGAAAAAAAAAGTAAAAGAGAGAGAGGAATATGAAAGAGAAGAAAAGACAGAATGAAGAAGGAAGTGTAGGCGAAGACAAGAAGGACGGGATACGAAACGGAAGAGAAGAAAGGAAAGAGAGTGACAGCGTGAGGAGAAAAAAAGAGAATAACAAAAACAAACGAAAAGAAAAAGAAGGACCGACTAAACGATTAGCGAAAAAAAATAGAGTGAGAAGAAACGCGGAAAAACGAAGAAAAGATGAATAAAAACAAACCAATGGAATCATAGAGACAAATACCCTTTTTATCATGAATTAATGACATGATTGTGGACGATGAGTAATGAAGGTGAAGATGAATAATGCTAAGGATGACTTACGGATTCTTGTCATAGTACGAAAGTCATCACGAAAGATGACTTTGATCTTTTTTTTTTTTTTACGGAGAATTGAAATGAAATACAAAAAAAAAAAAAGAAATAAAAGAAAAATGAAAAAGAATGAAAGAACGAAAAGATACGATGTTTTTTTTTACGGAAGATAATGAAATGAAATACAAAAAGAAAAAAAGGAAATGATACAAAAAAAAAATGAAAATAAATGAAAATGAAAAAAAAAAAAAAAATTGTGTTATAACGGTTTCCGATAATTTGATAATTAGCAGAACTGATGAGATGCTGAAGTAATAAGCAGAGACTACGGGAGCAATTTTTTTTTAGAGTGATTTATTACCGTCAGGTTAGGCGGGGTTTCGAGCGACCGCTGAGGTTACTTATAGACATTGGCGGAAGTGATAATATCAGATCTTGGATTGTAAAACTTCCAAATCAACATATAATAAACAAAAATAAAAAAACTATCCCCATTATAAAATAGCTACCAAAACAAACGAGATAATAAAAAAGCAAACACCTGCACTCCCGTCATAACCCCCAGCAAACAGCCTAGTCAACATGCTCACTCCATGAACAAATAACACAACCAAAAGCTCCACAAATACAGCAAAGAATTCAGGAAGGGACAAATGGTCTTTCTTCCAACAATCAATAATAGCACCTACATCGACAATGAAACGCTAAAGAAATCAAAAAAAAAACAATTCAACTGGCACCGTCAAGACCCAACCCTACCAGACGCCACCCAGGCCCATCCCCAGCTCTCCCGTACACAGTCTCAGAAGCGACCCGCCCGAAACAAGGGCCAATCAAACATCTCCCGCGCAACCCGTTGAGCCCAAACCCTCACTGACCCTCCTCCTCTTGTTATAGACCACTCCCGTACTACTCCCACTCCCACTCCGCCGCCCTTCCTCAAGCCTCGCATCAAACGACCAATAAGCTACGGACTAATGGCAGGCCAAAAGGATCTCTCTCTCTCTCTCTAGGCCTTTGCCCCGACAGATCCTGTCAACCGTCAGCCACACGAGCGCTAGCAGCGATAATCGCAGTCAAGTCGCATTACAGGCCATGCTAAGTTACATTTGCATATGGATGTTAGCCATGTTTTGTAATTTCATGCGGAACGGGAGCAGGCGCTTGCTGTGATACAAGCATAACCCAAGCTTTCCATAGAGTACAGATAAGTATCGCCGGCGATTACAAGAGAGACATGGGGAAACGCGCGAAAAGCAAACACAAGTGGATAGATTCAGAATGGGGACATGCGACATGGACCAGAACCATAGGTGCAGGAATAATGGAGAACGCGTGTTTTATGTTAGCTGCGCGAAGAAGAGGTAACAGTTTAGATTCTGTCATATACACAGGATTACTACAGAGTTCAGGATCAGCTAAATGGAAAATAATTAAGAAATATAACACTAGGTAGGACTACTAGCAGCAAAAAAAAGCAACAACATGCAATATCCCCACATTAGCAATACATCGGGTCTCTCGTCATGCACTAACGTGTCTACTCTACTGCCATACATGGCCATCTCCTCCTACTATTACCTCTACTCTCCTGCTCACTCATCACACACCTCGCCTCTGCCATCGTCTAAATACCATCCTCCTGCTCTCACTACTTTCACATCTTACGTGCTCTGACCTCTACGTCACAATTCTCTCTCTCTCTCTCTCTCCTCTCTCTTTACATCATCTACACGGTACCTCTCGTACTTTCATACGACTACTCTATACGTTCCTCTCCTTGACCTCTCCCTTAATCCCTTTTCACTAAAAAATCATACACTCGAAGGTACCGTGCTCATAATACTGGTCATAGTACCAAATTTTTATGAGCTTGTCCAATATCATCCAGCTTCATCACTACTCCATTTATAATCGTATATTTGTACAACATATTTAATACAACGTAATTCCTATTGCTATTATGCAAGTATACATTACAATATATACGTACGTACGAAATTATGTAAGGATATTTATTATGTGTATGAACGGATGTTGTTTGTTTTCTTTAAGATGTCTTTGTTTAATCCGTCTATTTAGTTACTTATCTCGATAAATTACGTAGCTCGCAGAAAGAGCAGAAAGGGAAAGTGATACTGAAAGGGACAAGCACGACGAAGAATATAAGGTATAAAGAAGAAAGTAAAAAAATAACAAACAGTTAGAGACAGGTCGGGAGAGGACTTACAAACGCGCAGGGCTAGCAGAGAGGAGGGAGAAGGAGAAGAGGGAGGACGACGCAGGTGAAGAATCCGCTCCTAATCACGGACGGGAGCGCAAAGACGACTGAGCGTGAGAGAGGAGGCAGAGGGAGAGCGTAGAGGAGAGATTCCGGCAAATATACTTCCGTACCGGACAAGCTTAAAGGGAACAACAGGGAAACGAGAGAGGGAAGAGGGAGGTAGCAGGCAAGGAAGAAGAGAGGAGAGGAGATAGGAGGGGAGGATAGAGTCAGAGGAAGTGCAATTCGCGGAAGGGAAGAGTAGACAAGGCGAAGAAGGAGAAGAGTATTGGTCGGCCTCACATGCGCGGCAGACAAAGAGGTAGGTTGACGGCAACACACGGTGGTGCGGGGAACGTGGGTGGCCTGAAGACGTATTTCATTTGTCGAGCAGGTGTGGGCGTGAACGAGGGGAGGAGTAGGGCGGGTGAACGTGGTCTTCGTGGGCGTGAACGAGAGGGCTAGGGCGGGTGAACGTGATCGTCGTGGGCGTGAACGAGAGAGCTAGGGCGGGTGAACATGGGCATCGTGGGGCGTGAACGAGAGGGGGCTAGGGCGGGGTGAACGTAGGCGTGAACGAGAGGGGAGGAATAGGGCGTAACGGGGCGGGGCTCGTCGTCATGGCGTGAACGAAGAGGGGGCTAGGGGCGGGTGAACGTAGGCGTGAACGAGGGGAGGAATAGGGCGGTGAACGTGGGCGTGAACGAGAGGGGGCTAGGGTGGGTGAACGTGGTCGTCGTCGTGTCGCTGAACGAGAGGGGGCTTAGGTGGGTGAACGTGGTCGTCGTGGGGCGTGAACGAGAGCTAGGGTGGGTGAACGTGTGGTGAACGAGAGGGGGCTAGGGTGGGTGAACGTGGTCGTCGTGGGCGTGAACGAGAGGGGGCTAGGGAGAGCGTGAACGTGAGTATCGTGGGCGGCGAATGATAACAAAAGGGACAGAGAAAAAGGAATCGATGATTCGGTATTTGAAATAGAAAGAGAAGAATAGAAGAAGATAAAGATGATAGAGGATAGATAAAAACAGTAAAATCAAAAGGTAATAAAACGATAATTATGGAGATGATAAGAATGGTAGTAACAGATCAATGGTAATTATGATTAAAATATTAATTACCAAATGATGACGATTAGTATGACTGATGAGAACAACGTTTAGGATAATGACAATGAATTAGTAAATACTAATAATACTAATGATAATATTGGTAATGGTAATGACAATGTTGATAAGGATAATATTGATAATGATAATGATAATGTTGATAAGGATAATATTGATAATGATAATGATAATGATAATATTGATAATGATAATGATAATGATAATATTGATAATGATAATGACAATGTTGATAAGGATAATATTGATAATGATAATGATAATGATAAGGATAATATTGATAAAATCATATTGATGATATCGATAATGATAATGATAAAATTAAGGATAACAATAATGATAATGATATTATTATTAATGATAAGAATAATAGTAATAATGATAATGATAATAATGATAATGAAAATAATGATGGGATAATAATGATAATGATAAAAAAAAATAAATAATATAATAATAATAAATAATGATAATAATAATGACAAAAATAACTTGGAACTGCTAGATGTGACGAATCATGAGCATCGGGGGGGGAGGGGGAGGGAAGAGGAGGGGGGGAGGAGGAGGCGTTAAAAAGGCGTGGAATCGAGCCTCAGGCGGGTCCGGGCGAGGCGTGGGCGGTGGGCGGCTGGGTCATTAAGATTCACGCCCGCGGCCTATTCCTCGTGCATAATCCGGGCGGAGACCTGAATGCCCGGGTCTGGGGAGGCTTCCACGGGGGTTTGGGTGGGTGGGGAGGGCGGGGGGGGGGTAGATGACGGAGGTAGAGTGTATGTATATATGTGATTATATCTATATTCTATAGTCATACATATTATATATCTATATATATCTATATGTTACAGTATATTTGTGTGTGTGTGTCTGTGTCTGTGCGTGCGTGTGTGTGTTGTATGTTGCTGTCTATATATATACACTTAAGAAGAGAGAGAGAGAGAGAGAGAGAGAAGAGAGAGACGATGAGAGAGAGAGAGAGAGAGAGAGAAAGAAAGAAAGGAGAATACCAAAGAAAAAGAAAGAAAGGTGGGGGAGATAAGGAAATAAAGAAAGGAAAAGATAAGAAAGAAAGAGAGAAAACAAGAAAAGAAAGAAAGAAAGAAAAGAAAGAAGAAAGAAAAAAAAACAAAAAGAAAAAAAAAGGAAAAGAAAGAAAAGAGAGAGAGCAGAACGGAGAGAGAGAGAAGAAGAGAGAGAGACTGAAACGAGACGGGAGAGAGGAGAGAGAAGAGAGAGAGAGAGAGAACGGGAGAAAGAGAGAGAGAGAGAGAGAGAGAAGAGAGAGACTGAGGGGAAGACGAGAGAGGGAGAAAAACGTTAAGTATTACTGGGCAGATAATAATTAAATGGCCTATTAAAGCGTAGTGTGATTAACCGTGAACAACAGTTATGTAGGTAATATTGAAACTAATAAAAAACTAAGGGATACTGAAATATGACGGGAGGAAATAATATAATGATAATTAAACATGATGATAGAATGATACAATTCAGACGAATTTATTTTAAAAGAAAGAATTGGGGGGAAGTAATATATTAAAATTTAATAATGATAATGACATAACATGTTTAATCTTATGATAATTGGGACGCACGATGGTTATGATAACCAACAAACGACAACGTTAATTGAACAATATGATTTTATTACGAACATTTCAGCAGATGTTATAGCTCTCTATTTAACACGTTTGCGGGAAGACTTACCCTTAAATGGCCATTGATAGCTGTACATCACAACAACGGATGAATGAACACGAGGTACAGAATCCGTATAAGTGAATTTGTCATCTTTTAGCGGAATCCGTAGACGCCGCTGTTAACACTGTCCGTAGGAGACCTTCGCCGAGTTTCATATGCAAATCAGACCGCCTGGGATTTGCATACAGATTTGATTCCGTAGTACATGATATGAAACTTTCTTTTTTTTCACTTTTATTTTCTTTTTTTTTTTTGTCGGATTTTTTTTTCTGGAACTTTCTTTTTTTTTCACTTTATTTTCTTTTTTTGTCGGATTTTTTTTCTGGAACTTTTTTTTTCATTTATTTTCTTTTTTACTTCGGATTTTTTTCTGAACTTTTTTTTCTTTTTTCTTTTCTGTCGGATTTGTTCTGGAACTTTCTTTTTTTCCATTTTATTTTCTTTTGTCGCCCTCCTTTTTTTTTCCTGGAAACTTTCTATGCCTTATCACCCTTCTCTTCTTTCCCTAAGCTATCCAATAATTCCTCTGAGCACGTGTCCAGCACTTTTTTCTCTATGCTCGCTCTGCACCCTGGGCTACACAGCCGCGATGGTCCAAGATTTTTTTTTTTTTTTTTTTTGTTTGGGGTAGTTATAAATTGTCATTGGTTCAGAATCTCTCGGAGTGTGCGTTTTTTTATAGTCCACGTGTTTGGCCACAAAGAAATATTTAAAGGAATGTTTTGGAAGCAAACTGTACGTGGACCAAGGGGAATACGGGGCGGGAGGAGAAGATTGGCGAAGCATGGTGGAGATGCTGTATTCGCATATGAGGGATATCCCGTTTTTGTTTCATATATGGTGTGGGCTGCCCGGGAGGAGAGGAGAGGAGGGAGGAGAGGAAGGAAGTAGGGAGGAGAGAGGAGAAGAGGGACGAGAGAGGAGGGGATCCCTAGGGAGGGGAGGAGGAGAGAGGAGGAGAGGGAGGGGAGGGGAATGTAGGAGGGGAAGGTAGGGGAGAGAAGGAGAGAGGGAGGGGTGAGTGGAGGAGGGAAATGTACGATAGGGAGGGGGGGGGAGGGAGACCGAGGAGAGGGATGGGTGGGAATGTCAGGAAGGGAGGGTAGGAAGAAGGCCAGGGAGAGAAGGGGCAGGAGGGAATGATCAGGAGGAGGAAAGGCCGGTGGTGCTGGGGGAGGGGAGAGGGGGGGGGCACTACCACTGACGTAAGTAGATGCGGGGGGGGTGCACATGAAGCGCCAGCACCGGGGGAGTGAGACTAAGGGAAAGGAAGCGCCCAGCGCCAATAGAAGAGTCGACAACGGCATATGTACGTGGAGGCGGAGAGAGGATGAGGATGAGGCAAGAAGGGAAGGGGATTGTAGAGCAGCGGGAGGGAGGAGAGGAAGAGGAGAGGATATGAGGAGTGCGATTGTAGGAGGGGGGGGGATGGTAGTGAGGGAGAGAGAGTCGCGAACCCAACACCAGATACCACACACGCGAGGAACATGCAAACCGCGAGCACACTTAGAATCCGTCGATCCTGCACATGAAATGCAGTAATCTCACTCATGTCCCGTCTATATCGCTCCATACAGCAGTCCGGAATACGACGCGTCGCATATAGTAGAATCTAAGGAGCAGAGAGGCAGAGCTATCCAAATCATGACACATCCAGAGGAAATGGGTAGAGACACGAGGAGGGAGGGAGGGAGATGAGGAGGTAGGAGGATGGAGGGAGAGAAGACGGAAGCAGGAGGAAGGCGAAAGTAGGAGGGAGAAGGGAGGAGATAAGAGTGAGGAGAGTGAGGGGAGCGGGACTGATGAGGAGGTTAGGAGGGAGAGGGAGAGAAAAGAAGAGAGGAGGCAAGGGGGAGGTAGGAGGGAAAGAGGAGAGCGAGTGGGGCATAAGTAGGGAGAGGGGAGAGAGGTGGTAGGAAGGCAGTGGGGGAGAGGAGAGAAGACGGGAGGGGAATTAAGGAGGAGAGGGAGAGGGAGGTAGACGGAGTGGGGGAGAGGACGAGGGAAGTGGGTTAAGAGGACTGGAGGGAGAGAGGGGAGGGGAGGTAGGAGGGAGAAGAAGGAGAGAAGAGGAAGAGGAGAGAGGGTGAGGTAGGAAGGACGGTAAGGCAGGGGGAAGGGATTGGGATATGGGAAGAGGGACGGAGGTAGAGGGAGAGAGGAGAGAGGGAGGAGAGGGAGAGAGTAGGTAGGGGGAGGGACTGGGTCATGGGAAGAGGGACGGAGGAGAAAGGAGGGATGGGAAAGGGAATGGGAGGAGAAGGAAGAGGATGGGAGAGAGAGAAGAGAAGGAAGAAGGAGGGAATAGGAAGGGAGGGGAGAGAAAAAGGAAGAGGGAGGGAAGGCAGGGGAAAAAGATATTGGCGGAATGAATTACGGAAAGAAGGCCAGAGAAGGGAGGGAGGAAATGTAAGAATGGAATAGAGGAGACAAGGTGAAGAGAGAGAGAGAGAGAGAAAGAGAGAGAGAGAGAGAGAGAGAGAGAGAGAGAGAGAGACGAGAGAGAGAGAGAGAGAGAGAGAGAGAGAGAGAGAGAGAGAGAGATTTAACGCAATAATACGGCGAATGAGGAAAACACCAGAAGAAGACAAGGAGCAGAAATGCCACTTGAAGATAGAGAAAGTAACAACTCCCATGTGCTTGAAGAGGAGGACATCTTGTCGGGAATTCCAGAGTACACGAGTATCGAGGTACTCCTCATGTCCGAAGATCCGTTTCGGCCGCGAGTATCCAGTGACATGCGAATACATCTGATAAAAAAGAAAAGAGAACGTGAGTGACGTGATATTTGAGATTTAAGAGCTCGAAGGATCAGATTAGACGGAAGATGGCGTAGGAAGGAGGAGGTGTCTTCGGAGGGAAAGGGAGAGGGGGAAGGGGAAGGAGAGGAGAGAAAGGGAGGAGAGGGATAGGGAGAGGGAGGAAGAGGGGGCAGGAGAGGGAGAAAGGGAGGGAGAGAGGGGGAAAGGGGAGGGAAGGGAGAAGTGAGGGAGAGGGAGAAGGAGAGGGAAGGGAGAGGGAGAGGGAGGGGGAGAGGAGAGGGGAGAAGGTGGAGAAGGGAGAGGGAGATGGGGAAGGAGAGGAGAAGGAAAGGGGAGAGGGCGAGAGAGAGAGAGAGAGAGAGAGAGAGAGAGAGAGAGAGAGGAGAGAGAGAGAAGAGAGAGAGAGCGAGAGAGGAGAGAGAAAAATAGAGACAGAAAGAGAGAGAGAAAAGAGACAGACAGAAAGACGAAATAGAGATAGAAAGAGAGAGAAAGGGCGTCAGATAAAGGAAGCACTCGAGGAAACGGGTTCTCACTTGAGGCGGGAGATCGGATGCCCTGACGTCGCCCTCGAGGTACTACGTCAAGTGGTAGCAAGTGCGGGGTGAGCAGTACACTTCGAAGGGCCGCAGAGGACGTGGTAATAGAATGTAAAGCCGGTCAAGTAGTCCTCCACAGTGATGCATCTACTCTTACTTACATTTACTTATGTATCTCATATTCATAAATAATATACTTACGCGGATTCTTTCTTATATGTACTTATACTGGTCCCCGAGAAAGGATGCGTCTATACAGACTCCTACTTAAAAGTACTTATACTAGGTACTCTACCCCGAGCTTACTTATACGCACTTATTTTTACGGACTCTTACTTCTACGAACTTATATTTACGGACTTATACTTCTACGTACTTATATTTGCGGACTTTCTCACTTTCTTAACGTACTTATATTTACGGACTCATACTTACACGTAACTTATACGAACTTATACTTGCGGACTCTCACTTATACGTACTTATACTTATACTTACACGCGATATACTTACGCCGCCGGGAACCCAAGGGAAGGGGAAACCTAGGCACCTCGCCCTCACGCCCAGACGAAGAGGCGTTTACACAGCGCCCTTGGCATTCTTCCGAGGGTTGAGGGTAAACAACCGTCGGCTTGGCTATCTTGTGGAGGAGGTTGGGGGGAGGATGGGGAAGGTGGGGGGAAGGATGGGGGAAGGTGGGGGGAGGTGGGGGCAGGTAGGAGGTGGGAGAGGTCGAATCAGTGAGGGAGGATGGGGGCAGGTTGGAGGTGGGGGAGGTGGGGAGGAGGGGAAGGATGGGGAGGGATGGGGGGAAGGATGGAGGAGGGGCAGGTGGGTGGGAGGTCGAATCAGTAGGGGAGAAGGGGCAGGTAGAGGTGGGAGAGGTCTAATCAGTGAGGGAGGTGGAGGAGGTGGGGAAGAGGGGAAGGATGGGGAGGGGGGGGGCAGGTAGAGGTGGGAGAGGTCGAATCAGTGTGAGGAGGTGGGGAGGGGGGAAGGATGGGGAGGAGGGGGCAGGTAGGAGGTCGACATCAGTGAGGTAGGTGGGGACAGGTAGGAGTTGGGGAGGTGGGGGAAGGTGGGGGCAGGTAGGAGGTGAGAGTGGGTCGAATCAGTGAAGAGAGGTGGGGAAGAGGGGAAGGATGGGAGGAGGGGACAGGTAGGAGGTGGGAGAGGTCGAATCAGTGAGGTAGGAGGGAGAGGTGGGGACAGTTTTGGGGAGGAGGGGACAGGTAGGAGATGGAGAGGTTGATTTAGTGAGGGAGAAAGGGGCTGGTAGGAGGTGGGAGAGGTAGAATTAGTGAGGGAGGTGGGGCATGTAGAGGTGGGAGAGGTGTCAGTAAGGGAGAAAGGAACCCAAGGGAAGGGAAACCTAGGCACCTCGCCCTCACGCCCAGACGAAGAGGCGTTTACACAGCGCCCTTGGCATTCTTCCGAGGGTTGAGGGTAAACAACCG
>NW_020868468.1:426324-428824 GCF_003789085.1 Penaeus vannamei | reverse complement strand
AGAATTTCTTCAGACGAAAACAATGAACTGTATTCATGCTGACAAAATGTAGAAAAGGTATGAATGAGAATGAATATCTTCACCGTACAAGAGATGCATCTGACCGGTTTCGAATATATCTTCGTCAGAAAAACCGGACTTATTTCTGACGGAGATAATATATCTTCTGAGATATATTTGTAATCGGGCAGATATATATCATTTCCTCTTCTCCCACGTCTACTCATCATGTTTATCTTCGTTCCCTTTTCTTCAACTTTACTATTTCTTTATTCTTCCTCTCTCCCTATTTTCATATCATACTATTTTCTGGTAATTTCTCACGAAGATATAGTCGAAACCGGTCAAATACATCTCTTGTATTGTGAAGATATTCATTCTCATCCATACCTATTCTCCAAAAAATCTCTTGTATTGTGAAGATATTCATTCTCATTCCACACCTATTCTCCAAAAATCTCTTGTAACATTGTGAAAATATTCATTCTCATACACACCTCTTTCTCCAAAAAATCTCTTGTATTGTGAAGATATTCATCTCATTCATACGCTATTCTCCAAAAAAAATCTGTTGTATTGTGAAGATAATCATTTCTCATTCATCTTCTCCTCTCTTTGTCATTGTGTATATTCATTCTCATTCACACCTATTTCTCCAAAAAATATCTTCCTTATAGCATATCCTTTTGGAAACAGCTGCAAGACTATCTTTCCTGCTTACGTCTTAGCTTTGACGTCTGCATCACATATGTTGTCTTATCTTCCGGATGACGTCACCACGATGCATGATATGTTGACAAGGATGTTGCTGTTGCATGTTGAGAATGTGTAATGTATGCTTAGAAGGGCAATGATTGTCAGATGGACTTTGTGTGTGGTGGGTTTATAAAGGGTGTGATCATGAAGGGAGTTATTCAGTTATGCAATGCTATTATTAAGATTTTTATGTTATATCATTCTTGTTATTGTTATTATTATTCCTATTATTATTATCATAAAAAATAATTTTTGTTGTTTTATTATTATCGTCATTATTATTATTATTATTTTATTATTCATAATTATAAGAATAAGTAATAATATAATAATATAGTAATATATTATATTATTAGTATTATTAGTTAATATTATTATCGCTATAATATCAATATATTTCTCCGAAAAGCATCTCAGAATGATATGCCATTAAAGAATATGATCTTTCTGTTAAGATCATGTATAATTAGTAGACAATTATCTTTATCTATAATATGTCAGTGATTATATTTACGTTAAGGGAGATAGCGAGCGAACGAACAAAAGGAGAATGATTAAAACAACATATTAAGCAAGTAAATAAACTACAGAGACATGCTGACAGTGAACACGATAACTAAAGTAGAACAAATGAAGATGCAAATGACAACAAAAAACAAAGAGAGAGAGAGAGAGAGAGAGAGAGAGAGAGAGAGAGAGAGAGAGAGAGAGAGAGAGAGAGAGAGAGAGAGAGAGAGAGAGAGAGAGAGAGAGAGAGAGAGAGCTTAGGCGCGTGTGATAGTTATGCTGGGTAGGGTGGGGGAGGGGGAGGGGAGGGAAGGCGAGGAGAGGGGAGAAAGAGGAGGAGAAGGGAGGGGGAGGGGTGCGGGAGAGGGAGTATGGTGGTGGGAAGAAGGGAAGGGACAGAGGAGGAAGGAGGAGGAAGGGAAGGAGACGTGGAGAGGGGAGAGAGGGAGGGAGAGGGGGAGAGAAGGGAAGGAGAGGGGGAGAGGGGGAGAGTGAGGGAGAGGGAGAAGGGAGGGAGAGGGGAGAAGAGGGAGGGAGAGGGAGGGAGAGAGGGGAGGAAGGGGGGGAGGGGGAGGAGGAGGAGGCCAGGGGGTGGGGGGTGAGGGGAGGTCCCCGCTGCGGCTTTATACGGGTTGTGTTTCGTTTCTTGTTTTAAGAATACGGTTCTCTTCCCTCGCTGAAACTAGATCGCTCGCGTGCTTTTTCGCTTTGTTTGCTGTTGCCGTTACTTTGTTTCGTTACTAGTGTTGTTATTATCATTATCACGCACACGCACACGAACGCACAATCACATGCACATGCACAACACGCAACACGCACACGCACGCACACACACACACACACACACACACACACAACACACACACCACACACACACACACACACACACACACACACATACATATAACTGTCTCCTTAATAGTATAAAGTAAACGATTAAGATATTTGAAATGCCATTATTTCTGCTGACACTGAAAGTAATATAAATAAAAATAACGCCAATAATATCATCATTTTAGGTTTATTTACAAAAAAATAGTAATAATAATGACAACGATCTCTTACACTTCAATGATTATAGCAACATAGCTGGTAGTGTTACCAATGCTACTACTGCTACTGAGAGTGACTTACCCTGGCAGCGTAACCAACATTTGAGCCTACATGAATGAACTTTGACACAGAGCAAGCTTCTCCCAGTGGTTATTAGCTTCCTAGAATTGCTGATGGCTGTGAG
>NW_020868468.1:416324-421324 GCF_003789085.1 Penaeus vannamei | reverse complement strand
TGTCTCTTCCTTATCTTACACCATCCTCTCTCCCTGCACTATTATCTATTACAAAACTAAATACAGTAAGTAGAATACTGGGAATAACAACCCAGTGAGAGAGAGAGACAACAAAGAGAAGTGGGCGGGGAGGGGGAGAGGGAGAGTAAGAGAGGGAGAGGGAGAGGGGGAGGGAGAGGGGGGAGGGGAGGGGGAGGGAGAGGGAGAAGGGGAAGGGCGCAGGGGAGAGGCGAGAGCCGGGGATGGGGCGATAGAGAGAAGAAGGAGAGAGGGAGTACGGCGAGTAGGGGGAGAGCGATAGGGGATAGGGATCACGGATAGGGAGAGAAGGGAGAGGCGAGAGGGAGAGGGAAGAGGTTGACGAGGGAGAGGGAGAGGGAGAGGGAGAGGGAGAGGGATGCAAGTGGGAGAAAGGCGAGAGGGAGGAGGGAGAGGGAGAGGGAGAGGGACGCAGGGAACGAATAGGGAGAGAGAGAGATAGACGCATACGAGAGAAAGAAGAGAAGGAAAAACATAAAAGAGTATAGAGATGTAGATTGAACAAGCGCAGACATCCATAGACAACAGAGACAGAATTCAGAGATAGTGACAGTCGACAAAGTCAGATATAGACAGACATACATAATCATACGTCGTACAATCACTTACATCAGACAAACGGACTGGGAAAAGAAACCCACATAAATCATACTCTATCATACATACGCTTACATACATACATATTCACGCACAGACAGACAAATCACTCTGACAGAAACACGGACATACTCATGCAGAACCCCCAGTCAGAACAGACAGGCCACAGACAGACAGACCAGAACAGACAGACAGACAGACAGACAGCTAGACAAGACAAATAAAGAGGAAGAGAGCGATCGAGAGAGAGGGAGAGAGAGAGGAAGAGAGAGAGAGAGAGAGAGAGAGAGGAAGAGAGAGAAGAGAAAAGAGAATCAGAAAGAAAAGAAAGAGCAGAGAAAAGAAAGAAAAGAAAGAAAGAAAGAAAAGAAAGGAAAAGAAAGAAAAGAAATGAAAAAAAGAAAGCAAGAAAAGAAGAAAGAAAAAAGACAGAAAAGAAAAGAAAAGAAGAAAAGAAAAGAAAGCCATAAAAAGTAAAGAACGAAAAGAACAAAAGATCTAAGAAAGAAAACGAGAAAGAGAGAAAAGAGAGGAGAGAGAAATAGACAGAGAAAGAGAGAGAAGAAGAGAGAACAGAGAGAAACAGACACGAACAAACCCACCCAACTCTGGCCCATAATCCTATCAGACCGGAAGAGGTCTAAACGTAAGACAATACTCTAAATAAATTGGGCAATATTGGGGTGATCATCCGGACCAGCGAGGCTGCATCGTCGTTAGGCTCGCAAAATCGCCCTCCTCTCGCACCTCGGTTCTGCACTCAGCTACCTCTCGGAACGACACCCCTCCGTTCCTTGCGTCCCCCCCACCCCGNACAAAGGTTTTTGAGTTGACTCTACCTCATGAATTTTTTGAGTACATCACACAATATTCATGAATGGTGATAAGGTCCTTGATGTCATGTCATAGACCGCTGCAGCTGTAGTGGTGCTAGAGTTCGCGTCGACCTATGAATGTAGTTTACTAAATCGTATAGTCCAGCGACCGCTTCCTCTACCTCATTGCTTCCTCTGCTTCCATGAAACCTCTTGTTTTCGTGTTGTTTTCCGCGTTGGCAGATTAAGCAGTTGAGGAAAGCTTCAAAGTCGCATCACTACCTTGTGTACAATGATTATCCCAGAAATCAAATCCGATGCCAACGGGACTCGGGTGTTTTGTCCATCCAGGTTCCGTGAAAGGAAAATCCCACATCGATGATATCCCATCTACGACGTAGGAAAGTGATCCAGGGGACACAGCGCCTTTTTTCTGCCATCAGTAGGACACAAGCTATCAGATATCGGTGTATATCCTATTAATTCTAGAGATGCAATGGCTGTTGATTTACTAAACATCCTGGTGGTTTTACGGGCAGCTTGTATTGAACTCGAGTTGCGCGTCCTCATCTTTCCAAATAGGTTCCTTGCCAGACGTACGAGGAGACACGAGGACGCCAACCCGGTGTCCTGGACCTCACCCAGACGCGTCGATGAGTCCGATCTGGATATTCGCTATAAACTTTGATATATGACTACTTGTACATTATTCATAGCAAAAAGTAATTAATTATTAACTATAGGTGCGCCGATCAGCTTGAATTCCTTCGCTAGATGCATTTCAATTAATGATAAAACATAATAACCGCCATCTAGATGCCGCTGACAGTGTGTAACTCATTTGAAATTTTTCGATTTTTTCATGGAAAATCCTCATTCCAACAAATACACCCTTTCTTGCCAAGAAACTCCATTTTGAAATTTTTCGATTTTCATGAAAATCCTGTTACCCAAGACACATTAATTTCCATTGCCAAATCAAACATTACTCCATTGCTAAAAGCCTTAATATCTTTTTATGATAATGCTGTTTCATCCAATTTTATTTTATTTAGATAGACACATTAACAAATTTTGTATGAGTGCAATTATTTAAAACATTCAGCGCAGTTACCTTGTTAGGGTTATGGAGTTTTGAATCGTTGTTAATTAAGATTCCGGAATAAAATGCATATTCCAGCTGTAAACTAATTAATCATTAATGAAGATGATATTCAAGAATTGATGATATCGGAGTGGAAATCATGCGTTTGAGAAGGCTAAGCTAACATCTTTGAAATTATTGAACAGGTCTTATGGCTTTCGTTGCAAAATGAACTCTCTTCTCTCTCTCGCTTCCCTTCAGTCATCTCCCTTCTCTCTCTCCTCTCTCCTCTCTCTCCCTTTCTCTCTTCTCTCTCTCTCTCTCTTCTCGCTTCCTCCCTCCACCCCTACTTTCCTTATTCTTTCTCTTTCTACTCCTTTACTCCCTAGCTTCTACCTTTTCTACCTCCCTCCTCTCCTCTCTCTCTTTCTTCTCCTTACTCCTTCCTCTTCTCTTTCTTTTCCGTTACTCTCTCTCTCCTCTTTATCTTTCTTCTTCCCTCTCTCTTCCCCTTTCTCTCTTCTCCTTACTCCTCCATTCTTCCCTCTTCTCTTTCTTCCCTTACTCCTCTCTTCTCTTTCTCTTCTTCCCCACTTCTTCTCTCCCCTTTCGCTTTCTTCTTTTAACTCCTCTCCTTCTTCCTCTTTCTCAGATAAATGAGTATAATATTTTTTGTTCGAGTGTTGCAGCGGACTTTTCCATACAAGCCCGTTCCTAATTTTACTTGGTGCTGTTCCTAATGGAGAATTATTCAATATGTCTTTTGGATTTTCTTTTATTTTTCTCACTACTTATTAAACGGGTAAGGGAAAAGTTTTATTTTAAACATAGTTTGTCTAGGTCGTAGTCTATAATGACCAATAGATAATAATATTAAAACAGAAAAAAAAAAATGCTTTCCTTGATTCATTCACTACTTATGTATGATAACAACTTGATTGGTAAACTCAATGTATCACCCTTTCATTGAATAGCCGTTGGATGAAGACATATAATGAAAAAGTATAATGGGAATGCATATTAAAAATGCATCATGAATGAAAATGAAACTATGCAAGAATGCTACTCATAAAATAGTGTACAAGAGTTAAACGCTATAGTATAAAGAGAACAGAGAGAGAGAGAGAGAGAAGAGATGAGAGAGAAGGATAGATAGAGGATGAGCGGCGATGGAGAGAGACGAGAGAGAGACGAGAGAGAGAGGAGAGAGGAAGAATGAGAAAGAGAGAAGAGAGCAAGGAAGGAGAAGGAGGAGATGAGGAGATGAAAAGAGACGAGAGAAGGAAAGAGAAGAGAGGAGAGGAGGAGAGATGAGAAGAGAGAGAAAGAAGAGAATAAACACAAACCACATTTCATGTAGTGAATAAAAAGCTAATAGCAAAATAACCTTCCTCTCTCTCTCGCTCTCTCTCTCTCCTCTCGTCTCTCCTCTCTCTCTCTCTCTCTCCTCTCTCTCTTCTCTCTCTCTCTCTCTTCCTATATATATCTATCTATCTATCTATCTCTGTGTATAACGGTATCTGGCGCATCTCGTAATATGTCTACACGCATAGTCTATAAAATACCTATTTGTGTGTCTGTCTGTGGAAGTGGAATGCCACTTCGCGTGTTTTCCAGCGGTCATGCAAAATGACAAACTGACAGAGAAAGGAGAAGAAGAGAGAGAGAGAGGGAGGGTGAGAGAGAGAGGGAGAGGGAGAGAGAGAGAGAGAGAGGGAGAGAGAAGAGAGAGAGAGAGAGAGAGAGGAGAGGAAGAGGGAGAGGAGAGAGGGAAGGGAGAGAGAGAGAGAGAGAGGGAGAGAGAGAGAGAAGGAGAGAGAGGAGGGAGAGGGAGAGAGAGAGAGAGAGAGAGAGAGAGAGGGAGAGAGATTGTTATTATTATTATTATTATTATAAGCACATTTATTGTTATAGTATTTATATTATTATCATTTTTATTATCATTATCATTATAATTATCATCATCATCATCATTATTACTGTTCTCATTATTGTTATCATTATCATTATTGTTATTACTACTATTATTATTGTTATTATTATCTTGTTATTATTATCATCATTGATAGTATCATTATCCTTATTATTATTATTATTATTATCACTTCTATCATTATTATTATCATTATCATTATATCATCATTGTCATTTCAATATTACTATCATTATTTGTCATTATTACCATTATTGCTATTATCATCATCTTTATTGTTATTATTATTATCATCTATGTTACTATTATCATTGTCCTCATTATCAATAGTATCATCATTAACATTGTTATTATTGTCATTATTATTATTATTATCTCTATAATTTTTATTATCATCATTATTATAATTATTGTTATTATCATTATTGTATATCATTATTATCACCAAGATTATTTTCATCATTATCATTATTATTATCATTATTGTTTTCTTTATCTTTATCACCGTCATTGTGAGGATTTGTCTATGTGT
>NW_020868468.1:396324-411324 GCF_003789085.1 Penaeus vannamei | reverse complement strand
AATCCTATCAACAATAACAACAATAACAAGCAACGCATTACCATCCAGTTGCCAATTAGCAAATCAAAACACACATAAGCGACGTCGACGGCTAAACGAGCTCAGTAACCCGCTAACTCACGTGAGGTGGAGAGTTCGAGCTCCTCCTCACTCAGACCTGGGCCACTGCCGTCGTCTTCTTGGATGCCTAAGACGTGGTCCATCTCCTTGTCCTTCATGTGTCCTATCTTAATGGCCAGCATCACGTCGTCTTGTTCAGGAGGAAAGGAGAAAATGAGGTTGAAAAGCATGATGGTTGGAATGCAACATTTCTGATGTTATTGTTATAACATAGAAATGACGAGGAAATTGATATAGCAGTAATGATGCTGCTGAATTGCTTATAATGATATTAAAGATAATGACAATAATATTATAACTGCTACTCTTAAATCATCTACAAGACTGATATTGGTACTAATACTATTAATGATAAGAACAAACCGATATTACGACTAATATTACTGCTATTAAGTGCTATGCTCATCCTCATTAGTCTCGTCCTTAGTACCTTTGAGAGGCCTCTTCGCGCACGCCGGGCTCGCGCTTCCCCTGCCCGTGGTGCTGGAGACGCTGCCCTCCTGCTCCTTGCCCTTCGATGACATCTTCGCTCGCGGCCCCGTGGACTTGCGCTGCCTGCTGCTGGTCCTGGTCCTCCTCGACGCCGTGCGCGGCCCCGGCGGAGGCCCCGTCGAGGTCACCGGCGCGCACTCGTCCGTCTCCATCGCCTCGTCCTCCTCCTCGCCGTCCACCTCGAAGTCCGAGCCCGAGGCCTCGACGGCCAGGGAGTCGTGGAGGTCCTGGCTCTCCCCCGACTCGTCGCGCAGGAGCTTGGCCTCGACCTCCGCCGCGACGTCCCCCTCGGGCCCCGCCTTCGCGTTCCTCTGGCCCCTCCTCAGCGCCGACGACGAGTTCCTCGAGAGGGTGAGCACCGACACGCCCACGTCGCCGTCGTAGACCTCGACGGACATGCCCCTCAGCGCCTGCTCCTGGAGGCGCGCCTGGAGGGACCGGTCCGACCACTGGCGCTTCAGCACCGACGACGCCGGCGACGGACGGTACTTCTGCGTGAGCTCGGCGCAACTCCGCCAGCGGATCGACCCCATGTCCGGCTTCTTCCTCCGGGCGAGGGCCGAGGGGCGGGGCGTCGGGAAGCCCTTCAGAGGCAGGTCGGAGGACACGGCCAGGGTCTCGATGGCGGAATCCGTGTCGGAGAACTTGGCCGGCGGGGACGTGCCCAGGCCCGAGCCGTAGTCGCTGCTGCAACTCTCGCTGTCGTCCGTGTCTGGCTCCTGCGGGGGGGGGGGGGGTCTTTAGTAACTTTGGAGGTGGTTCCATGAGGATCGTTCCTATACTGCTGATATGAGGATAATGATTACCATTGTTATTTTATAAATCATCACCATCATTATTATCCCTATCATCATCATTAATTATCATTATCCCTATCATCATAATTATCATAACCATTATCGTTATTTTGATATATATATATGAACTCACTGAGAGACACTGATACTAATTTTCCTTTAGATTAGCAAAGGGAAAGCCCGAGGGAGAGAGTGCCAACGGCGCCACAGACGTCTCCTGCTGTTGCTCCCTTGCACGCGCTAATGCAGTGGCAATGGAAGCAACAGTCAGTGTAGGGAACTCAGACGCTGCAGGTCGCCGTGTTATCATTATTATGATCATTATCATTTTTTTACTATCATTATTATTGTCGTTATTATCATTATCATTATGGTTATGATCATTATCAACATTTTACTATCTTTATTATTATCATCATTATCATAATTATAATTTTATCATTTTCATCCTTGTTATAATAATGATAATGATAATAATGACAATACTGCCAGCAATAATAATAATTATTGTCATTATCATTGTTGGTCTTGTTTTTGTTGCTATCATCATATTATTATTATCATCATTATCCTCATCATTATCTTCATCATCATTTTCCACTTCCTATTCTTCCTATCATCACAGTTATTATTATCGCCACTCATACCAATATTAGTATCACCATTATCATTCTCATTGCCAGCATTGCTTTAGTATTGTTTTTTTTTCTCTTTTTATAATCATCATCATTATTATCATTAGCAATAATAGCATTGACGATTATGTCGATAACTGCAGTAATAGTAGTATTGATAATGGCATGATTATAATTATCGTATTATCATCTCTATTGTTATTTTTGTTAATATCATGATCATTATATGATTACTATTATCATCAGCTTTCTCTCTTTCTATCTCTATTTCTCTTTCTCCCTCCCTCCCTCCACCCTTCCTTCCCCTCCCCTTCTCCTACCATCCTCTCCTCTTCCAGTACACCCTCTAATTCCTTCTTTCTCCCCTCCTTCTCTCCCTCACCCCTCTCCTCCCTCTCCTCTCTCCTCTAAATCCTCTTTCTCCCCCCTCCTCTCTCCTCTCTATACTCTCCCTCTCTTCCTCTTCTCCCTTCGCTTCATCCCCTCTCTCTCCCTCTCTTCCTCTTCCTCCTTCGCTCACATCTTAATCTCTCTTCCTCTCCCTCCTCTCTCTCCCTTTCCCTACTCTCTCTCCCCCCTCTCCCCCTCTCCCTACTCCCTCTCCTCTCCCTCGTCTCTATCCCTCTTCCTCTCTCTCCTTCGCTCACATACCTTAATCACGGACGTTAAGCAGTCGACTATCCCGAAATTATTGCACTGGAAGACCTCGGAAATGTTGAAGTCGTAAGACGTTCCCAGGGTGCTGTTGCCTCCGCTGTCGTCGTTGGTGCTGTCGGGGTCCTTGCTGCTGCTGCTGCTGCTGTCTGGGAAGGGAGAGGGAGATGAGGAGAAATGAGGGAGGAACTGTGAGGGTGTTATGAGAATGAGGAAGGACTTTTTATTATATTATATATATATATATATATATATATATATATATATATATATATATATATATCTTTTATTTTCTACTTTATTATCTTCTTTTTTTTTAGAATGGAGGTAAGGGTGGAAGACGATTGCGTATGCGATCATATGTGTGTGTGTGCTTGTTAATGTGTGTGTATGGGTGCGTGTTGGCGTCTGAGTGCGTTGTTGCGTATTTGCGTTTGTGCGTGTATACTTGTGTACGTGTGTTTGTCCGTCGATATATGCAAGTGCGCGTGCGTGCGTTCGTGCGAGTGTGTGTGTGTATGTTTATGTGTGTGTGTGTTTGTGTGTGTGTGCATCTGTGTGTATGAATGTGTGTGTGTGTGTTTGTGTATCTGTGTGTGTGTGTTTGTGTGTGTGTGTGTGTGTTTGTGTATCTGTGTGTGTGTGTGTGTGTGTGTATGTGTGTGTGTGTTTGTGTATGTGTGTGTGTGTGTTTGTGTGTGTGTTTTGTGTCTGTGTGTATGTGTGTGTGTGTTTGTGTATCTGTGTGTGTGTGTGTGTGTGTATCTATGTGTGTGTGTGTGTCCGTGTATGTGTCACACCGACATAAAGAGAAAGCCATAAACGCATCATATCCCCCCAACGAGACTCTGCCAACCGCAAACCAGAACCGACAGATCCCAAGGAGAGAGAAGAACCATGCGAAACGGCGACAGAAAAGATAAGGGGAAATACCGAAAAGATCAATAATCATTTTCCTGCATCTTGCCTTTATCTAAGATAAGCCGAGGTTTATTAGAGATAAGAGATTAGCGAAGCCGAGGTCCCAGGACGCGTGAAATGTGCGATGTAGGCGTAGAAGATGCGTGAAAGATGGATGTGTGTTATGTGTTCTTCGCGTGAGCCCATACAAGTGCCTTGAAGGTGTATAGATACGTCTCTCTCTCTCTCTCTCTCTCCTCTCTCTTTCTCTTCTCTCGCTCTCTCTCTCTCTCCTCTTTACCTCTGTCTGTCTGTCTGTCTGTATCTCTCTCTTCTCTCTCTCTCTCTCTCTCTCCCTCTCTCCTCTCTCTCTCTCTCCTCCTCACTCACTTGAAATGGAGAGGAGGAGGAAGGGGGAAGTGTTAACCTCGCTCTTGGGAAGAGGGTAGGAATGCTTTTCTGTGCAAGTCAAATGTAATGTTGACATGGAATGTGTATAGACACGCCACACGTAATTTAATTCTCCATTCTCCTTCCCTTCAACCCGCTATCCCTTTCTCTGCCTTTCTATGCAGACGAAATCGCTACATTGCTTGTTCCTGGGAAGTGTTACGGACATTATAATCACACAAATAATGTTATTTATAATTCTTAAATGAAGTATAAGATATTAAAGAAAGTCATGGAAAAAGATAAACAGGTGCAATAGGTAGTACTGACTGACTCCTTGGTGACTAAATATTTTTAGTTATCTACGTGTTAATCATCAAACTAAACTTACAGTGGACATGGGATATCAATCAAAATATATGCGAAGGATACTGAAGGATGATTGGTTTTATTCAAGGTAAGAAAAACATTTTCACACTTTAAAATGGAAATAGGCTGGGGTAGGTTTTCTAATGCATGGCTGTATAATTGTTCACCTTATCAATAATAATACATAAGGAATACCACAAAGAAGACCATACACTATATAAAAATAATAATAATAACTTAAAAATGTCATTATTATTAAACTGTTAAATTTCACACTCAACCCTGAAGTACTGTCAACGAAGTACCATAGTAATAAGTAATTGACTTTACTTCAAGGAGAAAGCAATTGCGAATAACAATCGAAATAGTTATAGTAATAGTTGAAGCAGTAGTAGTAGTAATAGTGATAATAGTAAAATGATAATAATATTGATGATAATATTCTAATACATTCTGTTTGGGATGTGTGTGATGAATACACCACTGCACCATATGTAAATAATAGACTTAAATGTCCTTGGGATTCTATCTGATAGGTATACCTTTATCTATCTCTCTGTTAGGTTGATCTGCATGTGTAGACCGATAAATATGCATTTTTCTATTTATGTATATCAAATATACGAATTATTCATTGGGTAGGACCTCGCACAATTTTCACAAAGCGATAGAATGTCTCTTGCTTTGATTAGGAAGGTGAACAGCTGACTTTGTCCACAGGTATTCTGACGGATGGTGGCAGGAGGAGGAGAAGGTTCGTGCAACTGCTTGGCTCCTCTTTGTTTCTGCTCATTAAGTTGTAGAAGGGTTTTACTGCTTGTGGGCATGTGACACTTCGCAGTTCTCTCTCTCTTTCTATCTATTCATCTATCTAGATCTATATATCTGTCTGCATTTGTATGGGTGTATAAGCAGACATATCCACACAAACAAACGAACACTATATATATATATATATATATATATATATATATATATATATATATATATATATATATATATATATATATATATATAAACACACACACAATACCACACACACACACACACACACCAACACACACTCGCCCCCGATGCATTAGGGAAAAGTCCCTTCCTCCGGCGCCTCCAGCCTCCGAACGGCAAAGAGACTTAGACGATTTCTTTATTTGTCGACGGGAAGTGAGAAGTAACTGGCGGGCGGGAGGTTCCGAAGGCGGGCAATTTAATATTTCCTGCGTCGTTCGCCAGAGATTTATTGCCTTATAAAACCTCGCAAGAGCACCGGTTCGCATGCCTCCCTTCCATTATGTGTCCGTCTGTGGGTTTTTTTTCTTTTCTTTCTTTCTTTCTCACTTCTCTCTTTCCTCTACGCTTGTGCTTTCCCTCAGGGTTGCCAACCCTTCTCCCCTCCCCTGGATTTTTATTTTTATCGCCAGGGGTACCAACAGTTTTTTTTAACGGTTGGTAGTTTCATTATTGTTTTATTATTTTCAGTACTATTTTATTTTATTTTTTATTTCACTTTTTCGTATTTTGTCATTGCTTTTTTTTTGTTTAATTGATTTTATTTCTGCTATTTCTCTTCAATCTTAACCTCGGGACTTTTAAGGATTGTTAATAATCTTTTGATAGTTTATATTTATTCTTGATTAATATTTCAAATCTTAGATGCTACCGTCGACAATACCACTTTCCTTCCAGTGTTGCCAACCTTTCACGACCATCTCTCCCAATAATATTAATAATAATAATAATTAATAATAATAATAATAATAATAGGTATAATAATATATATTATATAAATATAATGATATATATATAATAATACCCAATAATAGGTATTACCAGCGTTTCCTTTCCCGTAATCTTTTATCAATACCAACAGGCCTATTGGTCTCATTGGCATGTCCCATCACGACCATTTTAGCAGTAATCCTGACCTTTTCTCTTATTAGTATGACAGAAGAAAACCCATTATCTAATTATTCCTAATGACATTGGTCTTTTCACTTACTACATAAAAAAAAATATATGAAGGGATAATTAAATAATATGAAGGGATAATTAAATAATATGAAGGGATAATTAAATAATATGAAGGGATAGTTATAATATGAAGGGATAATTAAATAATATGAAGGGATATTAAAATATGAAGGGATAATCAATAAAATAATATTGTCCATTTTACTATAACATGTACTGCACAGCATTTCTACATGAAATACATCTTTCCGTATTCCGTTTACGCCAATAACGTAACATAATATACAAATATTTTTTATAAAAAGAAAATTATAAAAAAAAAAAAAATATACAAATGTCACATAAGTACCCATCTGAGTCAGAGTAAACCGTAAAACATTATATGGAACACTATACGCTCACACAAACAAAAACACACACACAGCATTGAGCGTAAAACACACACACACACAAGGCGCAAAGTATATGAAACACACACACACACACACACACACACACACCACACACACACACCACACAACACACAACACAGAGAAAGAGAAGAAAGAAGAGAAGAAGAAGAAAAAAAACAGTACACCAAAAAAAAAAGAGAGAGAAAAAAAGAAGACAAAAAAAAACAAAACAGTACACAAAAAAGAGAGAGAGAAAAAAAAACAAAAACAAAAAAAAAAAAAACAGTGCACAAAAGAGAGAGAAAAAAAAAAAAAAAAAGAAGAAAAACAAAACAGTACACAAGAGAGAGAGAGAGAGAGAAAAAAACGAAAAAAAAAAAAAGAAATGTTCGATGATCGAGTGTCTATTGATTCCCTCCATTGATCAGGGTCGTGAGTCGACGACCTGCCCTTCCCTAACAGGTTTGGAATCTGAGCTAAAAATAGCCGAGCTCAGATGGCCAAGCTCGATGGCCAAGGGGGGGGGGGAGGGGGGGAAGGGGGGGGGGTAGACGTGACAGCCTCGATGGAGATGAACGTGAAGATGAATGTGCTTGGGTCTGCATCTTTTTTCGTTCTTTCTTTTTTTTTCGCCATTTTTTTTTTCTTCTTTTATTTTTTTTATTTATTTATTTCTCTTTTTTTACCTTTTTCTTTTCTTTTTTTTTAACTTTCTTTTTCTGTTTTTTTTTTCTTTTTTCTTTCTATTTTCTCTTTTTTCCCTTTTTCTTTTTCTATTATTTATTTTTTTCTTCCCCTCCCCTTTTTGGGGTGGGGGGGGGGGGGGGGGGGGCGGTGGTGAAGTAGGACTTCGAGAGGTGGAAAGTTTGAGGAGGCGGCGAGGCTGTGTCTGAGTAAGGCACGCACACACACACACACACCACATGATTGCACACGTATACATACTCAAGTGAATGTATGTATACACATATATAGAAATATTCACAAATATATATTACAGATATCACATATATAAGCGCTCACACAAAATCAACACGCACATTATTATAATTATGTCATCTATTATTATTCTTATCATCATTACCATTATCATCATCTTTTCATTCATTTACCTTTATTATCAATCATTTTATTATTATATCATTATCATTATTCATTATCATAATCATTATTATCATTATCATTTATCATCATTATATCATTATCATCACCATTATCATAATTATGATCATTATCATTACCATCACTATCATCACCCTTATCATCACCATTATCTTCATTATCATCGCTATTATCATTATCATCAATATCATAATCATTCATATGAACAAGGTCTATATTAGTACTTATATAGACCTTGGATAAGAAGGGCATCCACTCGGGGCTACGGTCTCACCGATAAGGGCCAAAGTCCTTTGAAAAAAGGCACCGTCCTGGGCCTTACGAGGGAGTTCGTGACGTAATGTCGGGTCATATTGTTCATATTTATCATCATTATTATTATCATTACCATTATTGTTATTATTATTGTTATCATTATTATTATAATTAATTATTTATTATTATTATTATTATTATCATTATCATTATTATTACTATCATTATTATTATTACTATTACTATTTATTATCTATTATTATTATTATTATTATTATTATTATTATTATTATTATTATCATTAACATTATTATTATTATCATCATTATTATTACTCTACCATCGTTATGATTATTATCATTATTATCATCATTATTATTATCATTATCATTATCATTTTTATCAGTATTATTATTGTTATTATTGATATCGTCAAGATATTTCCATTATTAGAATATTACCATTACTATCAGTGGAATATTACTGTCATTATCAAAATCATAATTGCAATCACACTCGCAATCATTATCATTATCGCTTTTATCATTATCATTTTCATAATCATTATCATTGGTCTGATTACGGTTTTTTATCATTGTGATCCTTATTGCTGATCTTAATGTTATTGTTGATAATGGCAATAATAATGTTACTGATAATGATAGCAATAATGATAACGTTCATGTTAACGATGAAAATAATAATGATAACAACGATAACAACAGGAAGAACATCAACAACAACAATAACAATAACAAAAACAATAAAAACAACATAAACAACCATTTAGCGATAATTACAATGACATTAATTGTGATAATGATACCGTTGATGATAATAATGATACTGCTGTGATTGCGGACAACGAAAATAAACAGAAAAGATATAATCTCAGCAAAAATAATGATGATAAAAAGCAAAGGTGATTTTATCGTCATCATAGTCATTACCTTCAGTGATTTTGATAGAAAACAAAGGTGATTTTAAAATCACATTGTAACTCTAAAATATCTTAAAATCATAGTTTATTTTTGAAATAACGTATATAATATTGATAAAAAACAAAAATGATATTATCGTCATCATAGTCATTACCTTCAGTGATTTTGCTATCATTTAAGGATTAATGTTATCATTCTAATAACATCACCATCCGGGAATTAATTAATTACCCTCATGCAAATATTAATGAGCATCACCATCCTGCTAGTAGTGATTAGTATAAGGGCTATTAACATCATTGTCCTAGTATTAATCAATAACATCACTATCATCCCAGTGTTAATTAGTGTGATTGTCCACCATCAATTATCTCAATTAATTAGTATGATTGTTCACCATCAATTATCTCAATTAATTAGTATGATTGTTCACCATCAATTATCTCAATTAATTAGTATGATTGTTCACCATCAATTATCTCAATTAATTAGCATGATGTCCACCATGTATGATTGTCACCTCAATTAAATTAATCTGTATGATTGTTCACCATCAATTATCTTAATTAATTAGAATGATTGTCCACCATCAATTATTTCAATCAATTAGTATGATTGTTCACCATCAATTATCTCAGTTAATTAGTATGATTGTCCACCATCATTATCTCAATTAAGTATGATTGTTCACATCAATTATCTCAATTAATTAGTATGATTGTTCACCATCAATTATCTCAATTAATTAGTATGATTGTCCACCATCAATTATCTCAATTAATTAGTATGATTGTCCACCATCAATTATCTCAATTAATTAGTATGATTGTCCACCATCAATTATCTCAATTAATTAGTATGATTGTCCACTATCAATTATCTCAATTAATTAGTATGATTGTCCACCATCAATTATCTCAATTATCAAGAACCCACTTAGCATCTTAATGACATCCACTTCCTCACTTACTCACCTTCGTCGACACATCCACGCAACGAGCTCTCCGCGATCTCTCCTCCCTCTTCCTCTCTCTCCTTCGCCTCCCCTTTATCTCTCTCCTCCATGTCTCTCTCCTCCTCTCCTTCCACTCTCTCTTCGCTTCTCGTCCCTTCGGATAAGTCGGCGTGGATCTCGACATCGCCAAGATCCGTTCTGGGGGTTGGAAATATCCGCTCTGAGAAGTGGTGGATGTGGATGGTGGATGAGGGTGGTGGATGTGGATGGTGGATGAGGGTGGTGGGTGAGGGTGGTGGATGAGGGTGGTGGTGGGTGTGATGGGGGTGGGTGATGGTGGTGAGGTGGTGGGTGAGGGTGGTGATGTGGGTGGTGGATGAGGGTGGTGGAATGAGGGTGGTTGGATGAGGGTGGTGGGTGAGGTGGCTGAGGGTGGTGGGTGATGATGGTGGGTGAGGGTGGGATGAGGGTGGTGGATGAGGGTGGTGGATGAGGGTGGTGGATGAGGGTGGTGGGTGAGGGGGTAGATGAGGGTGATGGATGAGGGTGGTAGATGAGGGTGGTGGGTGGGGTGATGTGGGGTGGTGGATGAGGGTGGTGGATGTGGGTGGTGGATGAGGGTGGTGGATGAGGGTGGTGGATGAGGGTGGTGGGTGAGGGTGGTAGATGAGGGTGGTGGATGGGGTGGTGGAATGAGGGTGGTGGGTGAGGGTGATGGATGAGGGTGGTGGATGAGGGTGGTGGATGTGGTGGTGGATTGAGGGTGGTGTGATGAGGGTGGTGGGTGAGGTGGTAGATGAGGGTGGGTGGATGAGGGTGGTGGATGGTGGTGGATGAGGGTGGTGGGTGAGGGTGATGGATGGGGTGGTGGATGAGGGTTGGTGGATGTGGGTGGTGGATGAGGGTGGTGGATGAGGGTGGTGGTGAGGTTGGGGGTGATGGTGTGAGGGTGGTGATGAGGGTGGTGGTGAGGTTTGGTGGGTGTGGATGGTGGATGGGGTGTGGATGAGGTGGTGGGTGAGGTTGGTGGGTGTGGATGGTGGATGAGTTGGATGGGTGGGGTGAGGGTGGTGGGTGTGGATGGTGGATGAGGGTGGTGGTGAGGTTGGTGGGTGTGGATGGTGGATGAGGGTGTTGGATGAGGGTGGTGGGGAGGTTGGTGGGTGTGGATGGTGGATGAGGGTGGTGGGTGAGGTTGGTGGGTGTGGATGGTGGATGAGGGTGGTGGATGAGGGGGTGGATGAGGGGGTGGGTGAGGTTGGTGGGTGTGAATGGTGGATGAGGGTGTCGGCGTCTTTCATTTTGTTTATTAATTTATTTATTTTTTAGTCCTGTTTAACTTTATTATTTTTATACTTTATTATTTACTCTATCGTTTATTTATTTGTGTGTGTGTGTGCGTGTGGATAGGTGGGTGGGCGGGTTTATGTGTGTGTGTGTGTGTGAGTTTATGCCTATGAGGAGGTGGGGGGGGGGGGTTATGTGTGCGCGTGTGTACCTCTAATTCCGTCTTCTTTCCCTCACACTTTTCATCATCTCATTATTCTCTCCCCCCCTCCCCCCTTCACCCCATCCTCTCTTCTCACACTTCACCCAAATCCTTCTTTTTATCCTTTATCCTAATCCCTCCTCTCTTCCCTCACTCCTCATTACAACCTCTCTTTCCCCCGCCCCAACCTCATACCCTTCTCCCTTCCTCCTCCCATCCCCTCACCCCCCCCGTTCTCTCTCTACCTTCCTCTATCACCTCCTCTCCCCTCACCTTCCCCCATCCCTACCCTTTCCCCTCTTCTATTCTCTATCTTCCCCCTTCTCCTATCCCCCCCTCTCCTCTCCCTCTCCCCTCATCTGAACTCCCATCCTACCCTTCCCTCCCCTTTCTCCGCCCCTCTCCTCCCCACCCCCACCCTCCCTCCCCCTCACCTCACCCTCTCCCCTCTCCCCCTCCTTTCACTCTTCTCCCCACCCCATCCCTCCTCCCCTGAATCCCCCCACCCCTCCCCCCCTCCCCTCCCCTTCGTCTCCCCATCCCCATCCTCCCTCCCCTCACTCTTTAACCCTAACAGACCCTCCCCCTCCCTGAACTCCCATCCTACCCTCTCCCCTACGTACCTGGGCACTTGGGGCATGTGGATCGTTCGTGGCACTCTCGTTGACTGCGGGAGAGGGGAGCGGGAGAGCGTGCAGGACTGAAGGATCATGTCCTCCACACACCTGAGGGGAGGAGGAGAGGGGAAAGTTATTATTATGAGAAATGTTGGGGATTTATGAGGGGAATGTTATGATGCGTAGGGAGATATGTTGGGGGATTTTATGAGGGGAGAGAGGGGAGTTAAGTGTAGAAAAATTTATGTTATCGTAGGGAAAATGTTGGGATTTTATGAGGGAGAAGGAGAGGGGAAAGTTATTATGTGTAGGGAAAATGTTGGGAATTTTTATTGAGGGGAACGTTATTATTATGTGTAGGGGGGAAATGTTGGGAGATATTATGTGAGAGGGAATTATGAAAATGTGTAGGGGGAATGTTGGGGTTATTTTATGAGGGGAGGAAGGAGAGAGAAAATTATTGGGTAGGGAGAAATGGGGGGGATTTTTATGAGGGAAAAGGAGAGGGGAAAGTTATCATTATGTGTAGGGGAAATGTTGGGGATTTTTATGAGGGGAGAAAGAGAGGGAAAAGTTATTGTTATGTGTAGGGGGAAATGTTGGGGATTTTATGAAGGGAATTATTATGCGTAGGGGAATGGGAGATTTATGAGGGGAGAGGAGAGGGAAAAGTTATTATTATAGGGGAAATGTTGGAGATTTTATAGGGGAGGAGGAGAGGGGAAAGTTTATTATGTATAGGGAAATGTTGGGAGATTTTATGAGGGGAATGTTATGATGCGTAGGGGAGTTTGCGGATATGGAGAACGAGAGGGAACGTTATTATGCGTAGGGGGGAATTTTTTATGAGGGGAGAAGGAGAGGGAAAGTTATATCATTGTAGGAAGAATGTTGGGATTTTATGAGGGAGAAAGGGAGGGGAAAGTTATTATTATGGTGTAGCGGAAAATGTTGGGGATTTTTATGAAGGGGAAAAGGAAGGGAAAAGCCATTTTATGAGAATGTTGCGGGGGTTTATGAGGGGAGAGAAGAGAGAAAAATTTTGATCATGTGTAGTGGGGATGTTGAGGGATTTTATGAGCGGAAAGCAGAGGAGTAAAGGATTTTAGAGTATGAGAGGATTTATGAGTATGGGGGATTTTTATGAGGGAAATAGGAGAGAGTGAAGGGATGATGTGATGGCCTGTATGGAAATATGAGGATTTATGAAGCGGAGGATTTTATCCAGGAAGGCTAGAGAGAGATTTATGAGGGGAGAGCAGGAAAAAGAGGGGATCTAGGAGATCGGGGATTATAGGGAAGAAGTTTAGGAAGGGATTTATGAGGGAAGAAAAACCTTTGAATATTAAATGGAGAATGTTTGCTTTGGCAGTGGTGGGAACATTTATGAGTGGAGGATTTTTATGAGGGAAGAAGAGAGAAATTTATGAGTAATAGAGTAGGGAGAAGAAGGGAAAATAAGCATAATTTATGAGTTGGGGGGTTTTAAGAAGGAAAGACTAAAGACATTTTATGAAGGAACTTTTAGAAGAGATTTATGATAAGAAAAGGGTTATTAGTAGTGGTGTAGTAGTATGGGGACATTTATGAGTGAGGGATTTTATGAGGGATGTCAGAAATTCATGAAGGGATTTATGAGTACCGATGAGAGAAAATTGGCAAAGTGCAAAGATTAGCTGAGGAAAATTATGGGATTTATGAGTAGAGAAAAGGAAAGGGGTTTGTTCGTAGTGGGTGAGGAAAAGGGGATTTATGAGTGGAAGGATTTAATGAGGTGATTAAGGGCTGATTTATGGAGTGATTTTTATAAGGCAAAGAAGAAAGGATTTATGAGTGGGAAGGATTTCATGAGGCAGGTAAGAAGGGATATTTTAAGGTTGAATAGAATGAAACAGATTAAGAAAACATAGAATAAAAATGAGAAATTAAGGAAAAAAGGAATTATGAAGATTTATATGAGTGACTGAAAATGAAGTGTACAAAGAAAGTTGAAATTAATTGGCTTTATTGAGGGAAATAGAAAGAAAAATATAAGGAAAATAAAAAATGAAATCAAAGGTTACAACGTAAAATGTGTAACGTAGAAATAAAGATAAAAATGATGACACACACAACGATAATGATGAAAATGCCAAAGAGAAGACAAAGAAAGGAAAAGAAAAAGAAAAAAGGAAACAACAGAAAAACACTCGATAAAGTAAAAATATAAAAAGGTAAAGAGAAAATGAAAATGCAAAGAAGAAGACAAAGAAAAGAAAAAAAAGAAAAAAGGAAAAACAGAAAACACTCGAAAATGAAAAAATAAAAAGGTAAAAAAAAAAAAAAAAAAAGAAGAAAGAAAAAGCCAAACAGACGCATTCGAACGAAGTCAACGTGAGAAACTGGAACGTGTTTTGAACGTGTTGATGGCACCGAGTTTGAGCTTGGATTAGTAAGCTTTTCTGTTTTCTTCTTCTCCCTTTTTCTATTTCATCTATTTTTCTTCTTTTTTCTTCCTATTTTCCTTTTTCTTCTATTTCTTCTTCTTATTATTATTTTTATTATTATCATTTTTCATTATCATCTTACCACCAGAATTATCAATTTATCGTTATTGTTACTATTGTTATCATTACTATCATTCTATCAGCATTACTATTGTTCTTATTATAATCATCATCACTATCATTACTATTGCCATTATCATTATTATTAAGAGCGAGAGAGAAAGAGAGATAAATAGATTAGAGAGAGAGAGAGAGAGAGAGAGAGAGAGAGAGAGGGGAGGGAGGGGGGGGAAGAGGGAGAGAAGAGAGAGAGAGAGGAGGGGAAAGAGAGAGTGAGAGAGTGTGAGAGAGAATGAGAGAGAGAGATAAAAACATGCAGAGTGGAACCAGAGAGACGGACATGCAGAGCAAAAGAAAC
>NW_020868468.1:391324-393824 GCF_003789085.1 Penaeus vannamei | reverse complement strand
ATAGGTATCTGATATTAAACACAAACGCACAGACACATCCACCCACACCACGCACAAGTACACGTTGGATACACACACACACGTACACAGACATACACATATACACTGTACACTTACTCACACTTATTGAGTCACACAAACTAACAAGATTAATAAGAATAAAGACATATGTGTTTTTTGTCTCATTAATCAAAAAAAAGAAAAAAAAAAAAAAAAAAAAAGAGAAAAAAAGAAAAAAAAGAAGAAAAGAAAAAAGAAAAAAAAGAATGTTCTCAATTTCTTGTAAATCAATCTTTTTTTACCACCAATTTTCTTGAGTTACCTTATCAAGACCTGAAATCACGTCAGAGATTGATCTAGAATGAAAATCAAGTCAACTACACTTTATTAATAAAGGTCGTTGCAACAGCATTATCAATGTTATCATAATTTGTTGTATATATATTTTTCTATTATTGTTGGTTGATGTGATGTTATGAGCACCGTTCTCTTCAGTATCTTCATCTATGTTAGTTTTTGTCATTCTCAGTATCATTATTACATTATTTTATTTAACAAACGTAAAGTGCTGTACCGTCGTAGTGTTAAATCATACGCGGGATTTCAAATTCTCTCTTATTTCTAAATGCGATGTTCAATTCACTAGATTTTACTAAAATTATATTAGAAAAAATCTAAGCTGAAGAACAGACAAACCACACGCACACAACACACACCACACACAACACACATACAAACACACACACACACACACACACATACACACACACACACACACACACACACACACACACACACACATATATATACACACACACAAACACAACACACACACACACAGCACATACAAACACACACACAACACACACACACACACACACACAAACGCACATACGCGCACACACACACACACACACACACACACACAAACACACACACACACACACGCACACAGGTAACAGGCAACAATGTTAGTTTTTTCCAAAGAAATGTTTATGTTAGTTTTGACTTCGAACAGAGTTGCTTGCAGACCTAACATTATCATTATTGTTATTATCATTACTATCATTTCTATGATTAATATCATCATTAGTATCACAGTATTCTCATCACTATCATTGTTATCATTATTAGTGTTATGGTTATTGCTACTATTATTATCATTATCATCATCATTATCATCCACATTATTATTATTATTATTATTATTATCGTTATCGTTGTTCTCTAGTTATCATCACTCTTATCGTCATAGATATCATTATGATTATTACTTTTATCATTATAATCAATATCATCATTATCCTCATCACTATTATTACTATCATTATAGCTATTATTATAATCACTGTTGCTACTACTATCCTTATTATGATCATCATCAGTATCAACATTATTACCATTATTGTCATCATCATTATCGTCAATATCATCATATGCTCATTATCATTACTATTATTATCATCATTACCATTAGGGTTATTATCATTGTTACTATCATTATTTTCATGATCATCATCATCATCATGATATTCATCATATCATAATAATTACTGACATCCTTATAATTACTGCTATCATTAAAAACACTTACCTTTATAATCACAATTATCATGTAATTACTGCCATCATCATAATTACTTTCACCACCGTCATCATCCTTCTCATTGTCATTACTATCATCAACAATGTAATAACCATCTTTATATTAATTGATGCCTATCATTATCACGGTTATCAAAAATGACAAGAAGATTTCACAACCACAACTACCACAAATACATTGCACATTCAAGCTAGGAGATCGACCAGCCACTGACAACCATATCCCGAGAGTGGCGAAACAAGCAGTTGTAAAGGTCAAAGCTAACTCTTGCAAAATGAAAAGAAAAATGAAAAATAAAAAAAAAATGAAAAAAGCCAACTCTTGCAAAAAAAAAAAAAAAAAAAAAAAAAAAAAAAAAAGAGAGAAGAGAGAGAGAGAGAGAGAGAGAGGAGAGAGAGAAAATTAAAAAAAAAGGCTCAGGGTGACTACATGGTTCTATAAAGTTGTTTTTGGCATTTATATGTCATTCCGATTAAATCTAATTATTTTTTGACTGATTTCTCTTCTCTCTTCTCTCTCTCTCTCTCTCTCTCTCTCTCTCTCTCTTTCCCTTTCTCTCTCTCTCTCCCTCCCTCCCTCCTTCTCTCTCTTTCTCTTTCTCTTTCTCTCTTCTCTCTCTCTCTCTCTCTCTCTCTCTCCTCTCTCTCTCTCTCTCTCTCTCTCTCTCTGAGTCTCTCTCTGAGTCTCTCTCTCTCTCTCTCCTCTCTCTCTTCTCTCTCTCTCTCTCTCTCTCTCTCTCTCTCTCTCTCTCGTCTCTCTCTCTCTCTCCTCTCTCTGTGTGTGTGTGTAAGAGGTATGATTATCATTGCGAAGAGAATTTATATTATTTGCATTGTATGAACATAATTATGATTATTTGTAGGCGAAATAGGAGAGCAGTGAAGCAATAATAAT
>NW_020868468.1:379796-383330 GCF_003789085.1 Penaeus vannamei | reverse complement strand
GACATTTGAATAAAGATAACTGTGAAAAGAAAAAAAAAAAGAAAAAAAAAAAGAGAAAAGGAAGAGGAAGTGAAAGAATAGTTATTTTTGAGGGATAATTATAACCCGATGCAGAAACTGGCGATTTCTGGACAATACTTCGTTGAATTGAGGACATATTTGGAACCGAAGAACATTATAACAAAACACAAAGTGAAGGTCGATCTCTGTCGTACTTTATAAGTGTTTGGAAGAGCAATGACTCGTTTTCGACTTAAATTTTGCGCACGAATTCAGGAAATAAAAGAGAATTGGCAACTCACCGATTCGACACCACAAGCCTCTTTTAAAAAAAAAAAAAAAACAAAGTGGTGTTAGAGCCTCCTCATGTCAGCAAGAACAATGTAAATGTACTCAGGTTTAAGGAAATATAAAACATTTATGCAAAACATTTAGATGTCAGCGGTTTAGAATGATAAATAAACTTGGTGAATCGAAATAAAGCATATAATAATGCTGCTGGTATCGTTATTTATATTATTGTTGTTATGGTTGATGTGATGTCATTATTGTTATTATTATCATTATTATTAATGGTATTGATATTATCATTTTTGTTATTATTATTATTGATATTGTCATCCTCATTATTTTGTTATCATTATTATTGATATTATCATCCTCATTATTATCATTATTATTATTATCCTCATTATTATTAGTCTTATTATCTTTATTGTTATTATAATAATCTTTGCTATTGTTATCATGATATTAGTGCCCTTGTTATTATCACTATTATTAAAATAGTCATTATTGTCATCATTATTTCTATTATCATTATGATGATGATGATGATTATTATTATATTATTGTAGTAATGACAATAATTATAATATATTTAATAGTTATAAGAGTCCTAATCATAATAGTGATAATATATATAATTAATAATTAGATTAACAATGATAATTATGTTAATAACGATAATGATGTTTTATTATGAGATGTAGAAGTAGTAATCATGATTAAATTATCATCATCGTTATCAGAAAAAGTAAGAATGAAAAAAAATATTTTCACAAAACAAGAGATGTATTAAATCGTTTCCGAATGTATCTCCGTTAGAAATACACACATCAGGATAAGGACAAGCCATATATGCTAAGCTGAATCGGATTCTTGCCGCGACCTTGGACAATATGAAACTACTCGACGCAGTGTTTACATGTTTCTCTGTCGCAATGTTTGCAGCTTATATAATATTTCCTTTTCTGTCTGTTCAATCTTCCGTGGATTATTTGTTCTAATATTTTTTTCTGTCTGTTCATTCTCCGTGGATTATTTCTGTTATTTCTATATAATATTTCCTTTTCTGTCTGTTCAATCTTCCGTGGATTATTTCTATTATCTTCTATATAATATTTCCTTTTCTGTCTGTTCAATCTTCCGTGGATTATTTCTGTTATCTTCTGTATAATATTTCCTTTTCTGTCTGTTCAATCTTCCGTGGATTATTTCTGTTATCTATCTTCTGGTTCAATCTTCCGTGATATTCTGTAATCTTCTGTATAATATTTCCTTTTCTGTCTGTTCAATCTTCTGTGGAATATTTATGTTATCTTCTATATAATATTTCCTTTTCTGTCTGTTCATTCTTCCGTGGATTATTTCTGTTATCTTCTATATAATAATTCCTTTTCTGTCTGTTCATTCTTCCGTGGATTATTTCTGTTATCTTCTTTATAATATTTCCTTTTCTGTCCAATCTTCCGTGGATTATTTCTGTTATCTTCTGTATAATATTTCCTTTTCTGTCTGTTCAATCTTCCGTGGATTATTTCTGTTATCTTCTATATAATATTTCCTTTTCTGTCTGTTCAATCTTCCGTGGATTATTTCTGTTATCTTCTATATAATATTTCTTTTTCTGTCTGTTCAATCTTCCGTGGATTATTTCTGTTATCTTCTATATAATATTTCTTTTTCTGTCTGTTCATTCTTCCGTGGATTATTTCTGTTATCTTCTATATAATAATTCCTTTTCTGTCTGTTCAATCTTCCGTGGATTATTTGTTATCTTCTATATAATATTTCCTTTTCTGTCTGTTCAATCTTCCGTGGATTATTTCTGTTATCTTCTGTATAATATTTCCTTTTCTGTCTGTTCATTCTTCCGTGTATTATTTCTGTTATCTTCTGTATAATATTTCCTTTTCTGTCTGTTCATTCTTCCGTGTATTATTTCTGTTATCTTATATATGATATATCCTTTTATGTCTGTTCAATCTTCCGTGGATCATTTCTGTTATCTTCTGTATAATATTTCCTTTTCTGTCTGTTCATTCTTCCGTGTATTATTTCTGTTATCTTCTATATAATATTCTGTCGTTCATCCGTGTATTATTTCTCTTATCTTCTATATAATATTTCTTTTTCTGTCTGTTCATTCTTCCGTGGATTATTTCTGTTATCTTCTAGTCAGCTTCACCGACATGCACCGCCATCTCGTTGGAAGCTGTGGTGACATCAGCTCGATGTTCGCTGATTCTGGTGTTGCAACCACGACCCGTGTCACCAAAATATGCTTTATTTGTTGCAAGGTACGTGATATACTGCGCTGTCGGGGTTATTTGTCGGGTGGCTTTCCGTCTCGTATTATGTCGTGTCTTCACCGGATATGTTGGCGAATTTCACTATGTTTCGGAAGTACCTGCTGATCGCTTGGGGAGTGTTACATGACGGTAATATGAGGCAATTGGAAGAGGGTGCAGGGTCTGATCTTGCACGCATGTTCTCAGACTTCGCTCCGAGGCATAGCAGGAAGCTTCTAGGATAATTGTATTTCATGAATGAATTAATTACATAGGCAACCTCAACCTCAAGGAATTCATGACGGCAGATCCTCAGTGCTTTGAGGAAGAAGCCAATCACAACCACAGATTTTGTTTTATCATTCTGGGCGGAGTAGTAGTGGATATAATTGTCTTAATTTATAGGTTTTCTGTACACAAAGAAACTTAGGCCGTCGTCACCCCGATGGACCAGAGTGTCCAGGAAAGGTAACTTCTGATCCTCTTCTTCCTCCACAGTGAACCGGATTTTCTCGTAGACGGAGTTCGAGACATCATCTACGTACCGAAGGACATCATCTACGTACCGAAGCCAAGTAGAATGTCTGCCGATTATATCCCTGTAGTAGTCCCTCTCCAGCGTCTCCAGCTCAGGGGGGACCCATGGCAAGACCACTAAGCTCAAAGGGGACCCCGTGACAAGACCATTAAGGGAAAGGCTAGATCAGTAGCAGCTCAAGGAGGTATGGCGTCTGATTCTGTTTTCGGAAAAGAATACATGGGGTTTATTTTGATGACGTCACAAAAGTTTCGTATGCTTTGTGAATATGGTCGATCATTTTGGCCTTTTCAGTTTTCAAAAAGGATGGGAAATAATGATTTTAATGGATATATTTTCATTGAACAATTATCAAAACAGATGCCATGACACCTCGAGTTGCTACTGATCTAGCCTTTCCCAGATTACCAATCTATTGATATT
>NW_020868468.1:374796-377296 GCF_003789085.1 Penaeus vannamei | reverse complement strand
GTGTGTGTGCCTACTACAGTACACAACATACACACACACTACACACACACACACACCACACACACACTACTATCACATGCATGATATATCTATGCTATCCTTATATATCTAGTATGCTATATATATATATACGATATATATCACATACATATACGTTACATGGTATTATATATATATATATATAAATTATATTATTTTAAATATTTATTTAAATAAAAAATAATATATTATATATATATATATATATATATATATATATATATGTATTATAGTATATTATATGTGTGTGTAAGTTTATGATACATATATATATAATATATAATTTCATATAGTACAATATATATTATATATATATCTTACTATCTATAGTATAATATATATATATATATAGTATAGTATATATGTATATATATTTACGGTTGTGTGTCGTTGTTTGGGTTGTGTTTGTATGTATATCATCATTACATCTGTATATCTCTATAACGTATCACTCATATCATATATACCCATAGTAAAGCGCGTCCACACTCCAATAAACAGCTATATATAGCCGCTCCGGAAGTCACGTGTGAGGAAACTGTAGGAGGAAATTGGCTCTGATCAAGATCCCGCTTGTGTTAAAAGAAAAGGAGGGGAGGAGAGCGGTTAGGCACCCAGGCACTCACTCAGGCACTCACTCACATTCACACTCATGCACTCATCAGGCACTAGACACTTCACTACGGCACCCAGACACTCACTCAGGCACCCACTCAGGCACCAGGCACTCCTTGCACTCACCACACACTCCCTCAGGCACCCAGGCATCATCTCACAGGCAAGCTCACCTCAGGTCACACTCACTCAGCACCCTCACAGCACCAGGCACTCATCACTGCACCCAGTCGCACTCACTCTCATGCACCTCAGCGTCCACCAGGCACTCATTCAGGCCCCAGCACTCATCAGGCAAGGCACTCATCAGGCACCCAGGCACTCACTCAAGCACCCAGGCACTCATCAGGCCAGGCACTCACTCAGGACCCAGGCATCATCTCAGGCATCTCATTCATGGCACCAGGCACTCACTCAGGCACCCAGGCACTCACTCAGGCAAGGCACCAGGCACTCACTCAGGCACCCACTCAGGCACTCACTCAGGCACTCCGCAAGCGAGTCCGTTATCACAGGGTCGCGAGGCATAGGGGCGTCCGCTTGGCTCCGCAGATTAAAAACTCTTCGCTGACGGCCGCTTCGGAGGCGGGAAATGGCCCAAATGTGGCTGACCTGATGAAAGGCTGGGATATGCATTCTCCTTTGCCGGTCTGTGGGGTGAGAGGTCATTTTTTTGAGGATTATGAAGCATTCTTTTCTGTCGAGAGAGGGAGAATATCGTTGTTGGAGCAAATATGGTTTTGGTGCGGGGGAAGAGAGGCGATGCGTCGCTGGATTTCAACGAGGCGCCGACTAAACGGACAGACGGTTGGTCATATTACACCCATATATTCCGAGAGGAATTTTGTAACTTTGGCCAACTTTTTCCCTCGTCACGAGCCTTGACAAGCCCCCTCTCCCCTCTCCCTCCCCTCATCAGCCCAGCCGAGCCCTACCCCCTCCGCCGCCCCCGCCCGGCGTGGCACCGAGGGCGGGGGAGGGGGCCAGAGGGCGTGTGCGCGCGAGGAGGGAGGCCTGCGAGTGCCAGTCGCCAGGTCACGGCTCCAGTGTGGCGGAGGCTCCCTTCCGCAGCGGTGCGGGGATCTCCTGCGGCCTTGTCTCGCTCCGGCTCTACCACGCGTCCACTCGCGCCACACGCCGTCCGGAGCCGCATGGCCGCCTGGGACGCCCACGGCTGGCAGGCAGTGATCGGAGGCTCCGACCTGGATTTCCCTGCGCGATTCCTTTCTCGCCAATGGAAGAGCGAGTCGATGGTTATGGCACTATGGTAATGGATTGCAAGTCTACCATAATTGGGGAACAGCTGGAAAATCCATCACTCCGACCATACATCATTCCAATAAATGTACTATAACACCTCACTTTCCTTTCGCCAAGGAGGACACTTTTCTCAAAGGCGGATCATATCAACAAGTGGCCGCGCTGTATAATCCCCCGCACAGCCGCACCGACGGAGACCCTCCGAACAGAACCAGATTCGGACCACAACCCTTCACGAAACGGAACGGAAAAATTACCCACATTGAAACCACCACATCGTCTTGGTATCCTCTTCTGGTCATCTACGAATCCACGTGACTCTTCGCCATGACCGCGACGAAGGGACCTGCTGCCTCTCGTCGACGCCTGCTGCACCTGCTGATCATCTGCATCAGGTAGGTCCCGGTGCTGTGGGTGAGCTTTGGGACGGCGTATCCATGGCGTATCTCTGCAATCGCCGGGCAAAGCTCAGCTCCGCTCGCTCGGTCCTTGTGCTGAGGACTCCACGCTGAGTACGTCACGCAGGACAGAGATCAGCTGATCGATTGTGAAAAAGCTACAACGTGTTTGCGACAAATCCGAGGGC
>NW_020868468.1:359796-372296 GCF_003789085.1 Penaeus vannamei | reverse complement strand
ACCGACGTAAACACATCAAAGCTTATGTTATAAATGAAGGTTTGAAGTAACAAAACATTAGATAAATGTAAACATCTTTGGACGCACATTCCTTCATATACAAAATCTGCATCAAATTAGGCCAATCTGATCTTGAGATTAAGTTTATATTTTAGAATATATGGTATTTTTAAAAACAAAAGAAATGACGTTACAAAATGATTGACATTTGTATTACAGTGAAATCTGAGACACTACAATTTTTGTTTGTAAATATATATACATTTAGAGTGTGAACGAAACCCTTTCAATCACAAAACACCTGTGGTATCAATAACAGAGCTTGTCTCGGGTTTATTATGGTTGAACAAAAATATCCAAATCAAAAGCGTATACCATTGTTAACATTTTAAACATATGCTTGTTATACATCCTTGCAACACACACACAAACCGGAAAATATAATATCCAATATACTAAACGAATTCTCGAAAAAAGAACAACCATTTTCTTTCCAAAATACCATTCATAAACCTGACACCCATTTTTTCAGACTTTATCATTACCTAATATGGTGAAATAAACCCAAGCTTATAACTTCTACATAGAGTGAGCCATAGGAAGAGCAAACTTCATTCACAAAACTTATGAATAGATAATGAGGCTGAGTACTGGATAGGAGGAGAAAGGGAGAGGCAAGATGTAGTCATGTTACGTTTGCGAGAGCAGCGAAAGGGGAATAAGTGGAAGAAGAGAGAAAGAGAAGTAGAAGACGGCGAGAGGAGAAAGAGGATAGGAGAGGACGGTGGAAGGATGAAGAGAAAGGGAGAGCAAGGGGGAAGGAGAAGACGGCGAAAGGAGAAAGAGAAAATGGGAGGACGATGGAAAGATGATGAGAAAAGGAGAGGAAAGGGGAAGGAGAAAGGGAAAATAAGAGAACGGTGGGAAGTGGAAGTGGAAGAAGAGAGAGAGAGAAGGAGAAGTCGGCGAAAGGAGAAAGAGAAAATGGGAGGACGGTGGAAGAATGATGAGAAAGGGAGAGGAAGGGGGAAGGAGATAGCGAAAATAAGAGGATGGTGGAAATAGAAAGAAAAAAGAGGAGAAAATGGTGGAAGGAGAAGGAAAGGGTGGGTGGAGAGGAGGTAGAAAGGGGGACAGGAGAAAATGAGGGAGGGTAGAGAAATGGAATAATTGAGAAGGTGGGAATAATAATAAGTTGATAGGAGGTAGGATGGAAGATATGAGAAAAGGAGAGGAAAGTAGAGAAGGAGAGAATTAGAAAATGGTGGAAAAAGGGAAGGGTCGTTGTTGGTAAGGAGAAAGAGGAAAGAATAAGCTGGAAGGAAGGAAGGAAGGAGGAAGGGATGGGTGGAGAGGAGGCAAGGAGAAAGAAGGACGAGGAAGGAGAGGAGAGAATGAGAAAATCATGGATAGAGAGATGGGGAGGAGGAGGAATACAGAGAAGAATTGAAAGAAAAAATAGAGAGAATGAAGTTTAGAAAGATAGAGAAGCGAAAGATAGAACGAGACACGAAAGAAGGCGCGAGAAACGAGAAAAAGGAAGACAGAAGAAAGAAGAAGAAGAAGGAGGAGGTGAGAAGTAGCAGGACAGGAGAACCTCAAGAGAAGAAAAAAGAGAGAGAGAGAGAGAGAGAGAGAGAGAGAGAGAGAGAGAGAGAGAGAGAGAGAGAGAGAGAGAGAGAGAGAGAGAGAGAGAGAGAGAGAGAGAGAGAGAGAGAGAGAGAGAGAGAGAGAGAGAGAGAGAGAGAGAGAGAGAGAGAGAGAGAGAGAGAGAGAGAGAGAGAGAGAGAGAGAGAGAGAGAGAGAGAGAGAGAGAGAGAGAGAGAGAGAGAGAGAGAGAGAGAGAGAGAGAGAGAGAGAGAGAGACAGAGACAGAGACAGAGAGAGAGAGAGAGAGAGAGAGAGAGAGAGAGAGAGAGAGAGAGAGAGAGAGAGAGAGAGAGAGAGAGAGAGAGAGAGAGAGAGAGAGAGAGAGAGAGAGAGAGAGAGAGAGAGAGAGAGACAGAGACAGAGACAGAGTGAGAGAGAAGAGGAGGGAGAGAGAGAAAAAAAAAAAGAGAGAGAGATGAAGCGGAACTTGTTTTGAAATGAGATTTGCGAAATGCTGAAGTGAGAAAAAAGGAAAATTTGTCTGCTTTGCGAAAGTATCTGAGGCGGGAATGTCAGTCGCGTAAGGACGAGGATTGAGGAAATATAAGAAAAAAGATAAAAGGGGAGATAGGAAATCTATGTGTGGAAGGAAGATTAGATGGATGGAGAGCATAGAAAATAAAGATGAAAAAAGCGGAGAAGTACATGGCCAACTACAAGATCCCCATCACAACCAACGGCAATGTGTGTATATATACATACACACACACACACACACACACACACACACACACACACACACACAACACACGCACGCACACACGCACACACACACACACACACCACACACACACACACACACACACACACATGCACAAACACACATATTTATACGTATATATACATGTGTGTGTATATATATATATATATATATATATATATATATATATATATATATATATAATATATATATATATATATATATATATATATATATATATATATATATATATATATATATATATATATATATATATATATATATATATATATATACATATATATATATATATATATATATATATATATATATATATATATATATATATATATATATATATATATATATATATATATATATATATACATATATAAATATCCTAAAAGCAAAGCCAGGGGCCGAGCTTCCCGAGGGCGGCAGCAGGCACGTAGCGAGAGCATCGAGCCCATTCACTCCCGACGTCGAGGTCCATTGAGGGCGGCAGAGACAAGGGCGCCGCTCTCTGGCCTGGGGGGGGGGGGGCGGAGGGCATCGGCTCTGCCATTGACGATCGGGCGAAAGGGAATGAAACGGCTCTTCCGAACATTTCAAGGCAGTGAAGAGGGATAATAGGTGACGATCTGCCTCGTTGTTGGCGAGGGAAGGCGGTGGTGTGACGGGGAAGGGAAGCGGCGGTTGATTCAGCAGAGATAAAAATTGAGCGAGGTCCGTCTTCATGAGTATTCATTATGACATCATTTAAGTCATAATGTGCATATAAGTGCATATAAATAATAAGTGCATGTCTGTCAGTCTAGACATGCAAATCTACCAGATGGATAGAGAAATGTATATCTATAAGACAGATAGATATACATTTATTTGTGTGCATGTGGATCTCCGCATATATGAACGTTCATTACGTCGGGCCTCGAATGCGCAGTTCTAACAACCCGGCCCTAATGTACGTGAAGTGAACAATGGCCTTGAACACAATTCTTTTAAAGTGGATATAATACACCCAATGCCGTGTCTACGATTCACTTTTTAAAATTCGGTTCATTGTTTAATAATCGTTTGATCTTCTGAACAGGAATTGGCGAGTTTGCGAGAGTGAAGGAGAACCAGGAAGTGACACAGAATAATTCCGAACACTGGTTTTGTGTTATATTTATCCAGCTTTACATCCTTTGGCATTCTGATGAAGTAGATAAGACATTACATGAGGCTTGGTCTTTTTGGACCACTTAAAACTTATGATCTGATGGCACTTAGTACGCATCTTAACCTATATCAACGTTGCATTCATAAAGATTCCTACCAATTGAAGTAACACATGTTGGAAGGTCAGAAACTAGACGAGGGCTTTAACAAAAAAAAAAAAAAAAAAAAAAAAAATAGATGAAAGAAAGTCCAGAATGAATTCATTTTAAAAACAGATAAGTGAAAGAGGAGATAGCGCAGGAAGCCCTATCCATTTAACATTACCACTATTATTTCTATTATCATTTTTATTATCTTTACAAAATATGCTAAAAAAATATATATTGCATATTTCAGTGTTAGCCTGATCCCTGGGTCCAGCTATAAATCTATAATTTTTTGATATCTAATACGGCATGTGTACAAACACGTGATTAAATAAACAAACAAATATACACATGTTAACATATACATAAGGCCTTCCCACCACATAGTGTATACAATACTCTCGAAACTTTGTGTTTGGTTCGCATACCACCTGCACTTAACAAACACACTCTGCATAGACATAGATACAAAGAAAATACTCAGATATGCAAACAGGTTATTTATAGGAAGATCAAGGTCAGGAGATGCAAGCTAAGATCGAAGACTCCGAGGCAACAATCCATGCTATCAGATTTCCATGGCGGATTAAATAAGGTTTATCGGCCACTTTGTTAAAATTGTGCCCGACTCAATTAATATTCGTATTTACGAACAGGCATCTACACAGAAATAAATGCATATAGGCCTATCTATTTGACGGATATGCATTTATCTATCTATCTATCCGGTAGATGTGTATGTTTGGTTTGATAGCTATGTATTTGTTTCTGTGCATATGCAAGTCCGTATAATGAATGGTCATTAGGCCGGGAACCGCACAATTATAACAAACCGGCCGTATACATTTGATAAGATCACGAGGGCATTACTAAACAAGGTTTATATTCACGTCATTGATTTTGATGCCATTCTCCTAAATTATATTTCAACTTACTGAAAATCACATATCGTCCGTTTTCATTTTGATTACAAAATAACTAACCAAATAACGTTTTTTAAAACTTCTAACCTAGGCCAAAATATCTCCTCAACAGCAGCAACATCGGAGAAATTAGAGGCAGGATGCCACTTATTTCCAATAGCCGGGATATTAACCACTTAGTGTCGAGTGCCAATTCGCGAGTGCCAATCCGGACTGTGTGGATTGCATGACGGTTGTCTGTAGCGATGACAGAATATTGATACTCAAAGTCTGTCCCGCGAATTCTGCTCGTAACGAGATGAAAGCAGAGTCAAATTGAACGGGAAGGCGTCGCCATGGCAACCCGGTCAGGCCCATTCACGCATTGCCTAGTATTTAAGAGTAAATGCGTATGCGTTTGTTCATTTACTTATAAGAGTAAATGCGTACACGTTTGTTTATTTACTTATAAGGGTAAATGCGTATACTTTTGTTTATTTACTTATAAGAGTATATTCGTATAGGTTGGTTTATTTACTTATAAGAGTAAATGCGTATACGTTTGTTTATTTACTTTTAAGAGGGAATGCGTTTACGTTTGTTTATCTACTTAGAAGAGTAAATGCGTATACGTTTGTCTATTTTACTTTTTCGTTGATCACTCTAGCTATCGATTATTATTATCATCTTCTCTGTCTATAAACAAGAAATTTGAAGGAAGACGAATGAAAAGAGAAGGAAGAGGATGACAGAAGAGGGAAAGAGAGAGAGAGAAAATGAGAAGAGACACGCAGAATTGATGAATATGAAATGCTGTATCTTCAAGTGCGATGAAGGCCAGCGGAAGTGTGAGGTACTGTCCGCTGATGGATGGAGAGAAGGGAGAGAGAGAGAGAGGAAGGAGGGAGGGGAGAGAAAGAGAGAGGAAGGAGGAGACGAAAGAGAGGAAGGGAGGAGAGAGGCTAAAGAAGTGGGACAAAGGAGGAGAGAGGAAAGGAGGGGGAGAGGATGGGGGAAAGAGAAGAGAGGAGGGAAGAGGAAGGGGAGGGAAAAGAGGAGAGCGGAAGAGAGTGGAGAGGGTGAAGAGATAGGGGGAAGGAGAGAGAGGAAGGAGGGGAGAGATGGAGGGGAAAGGAGGAGAATGGAAGAGAGGGAGAGGATGAAGAGATAGGGGAAAGGAGAGAGAGGGAAGAGAGGAGAGAGGGAGGGAGGGGAGAATGAGAGAAAGAGAAGAGAGGAGGGAAGAGGGATGGAGGGGAAAGGAGGAGAATGGAAGAGAGGGGAGAGGATGATGAGATAAGGGGAAGGGAGAGAGAGGAAGGGAGGGGAGAGAATGGAGGGGAAAGGAGGAGACAGAAAGATGGTAGGGAAGAGGAATGGAGGGGAAAGGAGGAGAATGGAAGAGAGGGGAGAGGATGAAGAGATAGGGGAATGGGAGAGAGAGGAAGGGAGGAGAGAGGGAATGAGGGGAGAAAATGAGGGAAAGAAAAGAGAGGAGAGAAGAGGAATGGAGGGGAAATGATGAGATAGGAAGAGAGGGGGAGGATGAAGAGATAGGGGAAATGGGGAGAGAGGAAGGAAGGGGAGAGGATGAGGGTAAGAGAAGAAGGGAGGAGAGAGGATGACGAGATAGGGGAAAAGAGAGAGAGAGGAAGGAGGGAGGGGGAGACGAAAGAGGAAGGGAGGAGAGAGGCTAAAGAAATTGGGTAAAGGAAGGGAGAGGAAAGGAGAGAAGAGGATGAGTAAAAGAGAGGAGAGGAGGGGAGAGGAAGGGAAGGGAAAAGAGGAGAACGGAAGAGAGGGGAGAGGATGAAGAGAGATGGGAAAGGGAGAGAGAGGAAGAGAGGAGAGAGGGAGGGAGGGGAGAGAATGAAGGAAAGAGAAGAAAAGAGGGGAGAGGAAAAGAAGGGAAAGGCAGAGAAAGAAAGAGAAAGAAAGAGAGGAGATGAAGAGACAGGAGAAAGGAGGATCGAGGAAGAGAGGGGTAGAGGACAAGGAAAAGAAAGGAAAAGAGGGGAGAGGATAAAGGAAAGAGAGGAAAAAAGGGGAGAGAATGAAACTGGTGTCCCCCCCCCCCCCGTTTCCACTGCTCTTGTGGGCTGTCATTCCAGCATAGCTATTACTGCTACTGCCATTAGCGGCGTGAGGTGACGCGAAGCATAGCCAAGTCTTCGATGGAAGCCCTGACGTCGGGCGGGAAAAGACGAGTATTTTGAAAATGCTCAGAAAAGTTTATTCATGGTGAGAACTTTCATGGCTATTTTAGGCATATACGGATATAAGAAAAAAAAAGAAACATAATTATAAAAAATTATCTTTGGAACAAGATATTTCTTTCGTTAAAATCATATGTCTCGTGGAAGCCTTGACGCCACGTGGGAAAAACGTGTATCTTAATAAATGGTAAGTAAACTTTCTCCACAGTAATAACCTCAACAGCTATCTCAAGCATAAACGGATATAAAAAAGGCATAACCATAAGAGAATATCTTCCAAACAAGATGTTCCTTTCGTTATATTTCGCCAATCTCAACGCAACGACAATTTCTCCGCTAGTCTCCGCTAACCGCACGCCCCCCCCCCATCCCCACCTCCACTCTCCCTGTATAAATTAGTATGGGTCTCTCGCTGCTCTTTATGGGTCACGCCGCTCCCCTCCTTCCCCTATCTCTTTATGAAAGAACTTTTTTCATTTCCCAACCCAGTTGAAATTATTATTCAGATGACCTGTACTTGTATTTATTAAAAAAAAAGTTCGGTTTATCATTCGCATATTGCATTCAGGCGGAAAAGGAAGAGTAATACACATAGTTCCTCTTGTGCTTAAATCAACACCGAATGAAAAACACGTCAAACTGTGATGTTTTATTATTATCCAATCACTCATACGTCAGAGCCAAAACCCCGCCTCCTCCTCCTCCTCCTCTTCCTTGGATGTAATTGATTTTCGGGCAAGAAAATGGGGATTGGAAAAGAAAAGAAAAATGAATAGACCGACAAACGAACAATAGATTGACCAACGGATATTTGAGACCGAGCTGTCAATCATCCAAAACACAAATAAGTAGATAAATACACGTAGAAGAAGAGAATCAATAGAAAGACAATAAAAGGGACTCAAAACAGAAAGAAAAATGAATCGAACAAACGGATAAATTAATAGACTGACAAACGGATATTTGAGACCGATCTACCACTCCAGACAGACAAATAAATAGACAAAACACACGTAGAAGAACAGAATCCCTAGAAAGACGAAACAAAAAACAAAAGAAAGACAAGAAAACAGATCCAGAGACACACAGAACCAGACGAAAAGCAAATCCTCAGAATGCCCAGCCCAGGGACGTCAGGGGAAGTCAACCGCCCTCCCTGTCCACCGAGGAAGTCACCCGCCCTCCCTGTCCACCGAGGAAGTCACCGCTCCCTGTCCCCGAGAAGTCACCCGCCTCCCTGTCCCCGAGGAGCCGCCCTCCCTGTCCACCGAGGAAGTCACCGCCCTCCCTGTCCACGAGGAGTCCACGTCCTCCTGTCCACGAGGAAGTCACCGCCTCCACCGAGGAAGTCACCCGCCCTCCCGAGGAAGTCAACCGAGGAAGTCAACCGCCCTCCCTGTCCACCGAGGAAGTCACCCGCCCTCCCTGTCCACCGAGGAAGTCACCCGCCCTCCCTGTCCACCGAGGAAGTCACCCGCCCTCCTGTCCACCGAGGAAGTCACCCGTCCTCCTGTCACCGAGGAAGTCGCCTTCCCTGTCCACCGAGGAAGTCACCCGCCTCCCTGTCCACCGAGGAAGTCCCCGCCCTCGCTGTCACCGAGGAAGTCAACCGCCCTCCCTGTCCACCGCTTTGAAGTGAGGACGACTCCGGGGACGCTGGACCGGAGACCTCACTCGAAGGGCCGTTTGATGGCGACCATTTCAAGAGGGCGTGAGGTGAGGTGAGGACTTTGAGGGGAATAGAGTTTGATCGTTTTGACAAGTGAGGGTTCCACATTTCAAACGGTTTTATTTCCCATAGAGCGTTTATTTCCCATAGAGCGCTGGGGAACGGAAAAAACAAGGCGAATAGGGTGTATTTATCAACGATTAGATCAAGATTAAGATATGAATGAATTAAAAAAGCAATGAACGAATGAATGAATGAGAGTGAATGAGTGAATAATTGAATGAAAGAAATGAACAAAAAATGAATGAATGTATAACTGAATGAAAGAAAGAATGAATGGAAGAATTGAAGGCAAGAAAGAAAAAAATGAATAGATAAATGAAAGATTGAATAAATGAAAGAAACAAAGAATAAATCAAAGAAAATGATGAAGTAATGAATGAATAAACGAATAAATTGATAGATAAACGTCTGTACATCAATAAACCAAACAAACTATAAGAGCAAAAATAGAAGACGAGAGAGAGAGAAGAGAGAGAGAGAGAGAGAGAGAGAGAGAGAGAGAGAGAGAGAGAGAGAGAAAGAGAAGAGAGAGAGAGAGAGAGAGAGAAGAGAGAGAGAGAGAGAGAGAGAGAGAGAGAGAAAGAGAAGAGAGAGAGAGAGAGAGAGAGAGAGAGAGAGAGAGAGAGAGAGAGAGAGAGGAGAGAGAGAGAGAGAGAGAGAGAGAGAGAGAGAGAGAGAGAGAGAGAGAGAGAGAGAGAGAGAGAGAGAGAGAGAGAGAGAGAGAGAGAGAGAGAGAGAGAGAGAGAGAGAGAGAGAGAGAGAGAGAGAGAGAGAGAGAGAGAGAGAGAGAGAGAGAGAGAGAGAGAGAGAGAGAGAGAGAGAGAGAGAGAAGAGAGAGAGAGAGAGAGAGAGAGAGAGAGAGAGAGAGAGAGAGAGAGAGAGAGAGAGAGAGAGAGAGAGAGAGAGGGAGGGAGGGAGATGAGAGAGAGAGAGAGAGAGAGAGACAGAGAGAAAGAAAGAGAAAGAGAGAGAGACAGAGAGAGAGAGAGAGAGAGAGAGAGAGAGAGAGAGAGAGAGAGAGAGAGAGAGAGAGAGAGAGAGAGAGAGAGAGAGAGAGAGAGAGAGAGAGAGAGAGAGGGGAGAGGAGGGAGGGAGAGAGAGAGGGAGGAGGGAGAGAGAGAGAGAGAGAAAGAAAGAAAGAAAGAAGAGAGACAGAGAGAAAGAAAGAAGAGAAAGGAGAGAGAAAGAGAGAAAGAGAGAGAAAAAAGAAAGAGAGACAGAGCAGGATAACAAGAAAATACGACGAAGGTAATGATGAGACGGAGCAGCGTCCTCCTGGGCCTCGAACGCGCCTCCAGCCTCCACGCGGCTGACCTATCGCGGCCATCTCACACGCGGTGATTTCACCTCTCTTGACCTACTTTAGAGAGCTACTTCGCGGCGCCTGACTTTCGTTATAACACGGATTTTCGAGTGGGTTCGCGAGGCCTGATCTGACTCGGAGGCTGGAAGGGTCTTGTTGCGATAATGGAAGAAAGGGTTGACGAAAAGCTTATAACCCAGCGGATCTTGAGGTTGAGTTTATGGGTCAAAGGGTTTATTGTGGAAGGAGAGGGGTTTAGATTCAGCTTATGGCTGTGGGAGAGGCTTTGGATCGTGTATAAGCGTCTACTCTACCTATTCAACCCTTTTATCTGATGTTGTAAATACCCCGCTCAAAAAAAAAGAAAAAAATACGCGTACGGCAGTTGTATCCGACTTTGTGGTTAGGCGTACGTGGCAGGCGTTTGCACATATAAACATCATTTCCAGGTAATTAGTACGAACCTAACCTGACCGAATTGAGAGCGGTAGCATCTCGTGTCCAGACGCCGCCATCTTGTTTGTTTCAGTACGCATGCGCAGGACACCTATCGTTTTTTTTTCTGCCGTACCAGTAGTCAACAAAGGGTTATGAAAGTCCCACCACGCAAGGTTTCCATACCCCGCCCTCTCCCCCTCACCCGCCCTGCTTAAGATGACCAATAACGCTGACGTGGCGGAGCGGCCGTTACGGAGAACTTGCTCGCGCAGCCGCCATTAGGGACCGCTGGGTTATGCAAGAGAAAATAAATCCGTTATCGATATTGGAATAACGTTTTCGCTTGCATTGTTTAATTATCATTATTATTATTTCTTTAATAATCTCCTCGAATTCAATATTTATAATCTCTGATAATTCAACAACTAAAGAAAAGTCTTTTATAACAACATTAGAGGCAATGAGATTTGAGACGATATTGCAAAATAATTTTATGTGCAATTTGATGACAGTATTGTTAGATTATGAAATTATCAATAACAAAGAATCTGATTATGGAGATGATGATAAGTAAAGACATACGTCCGGTTTATTAAAATAGTGCGAGGCCCGGCCCAAAGAATATCCATATACTTAACATGCATGAATAAAGAAATAAATGCATATCTATCAGTCTAGACATTCATATCAACCGGGCAAATATGTAGATAAATGTATATCTATCAGGTATATAGACAGATATGCATAATTTTAACAAGCCGGTCGATAATGATTATGATATATCTGTGTCGACGCCAAAGTAGTGAGGCGACCAAAATATTATACTGACAATAGCGTTGATATTATGCCGTAATTATAATTTTCGTAGTGTGCCCCATCCATTGTTGTTGTTTTCATCATCATTATTATCATTATGGTTATTGTTGATGTTCATATCGTTATTTTCGTTATTGTTATTATTAATAATACTGTTTTTATTATCATCATTGCCAGTATTACTATTAGTATTACCATCATCATTATTATTATCATTGCTCTCAATTTTATTATCATATCATCATCATATCAGTATTATTATCATTATCATTATTATTATTATTATCATTATTATTATTATTATTATTATTATTATTATTATCATTATTATTATCATTATTATTTATTATTATTATATTATTATTATTATATTATTATTATTATTATTATTATTATTATTATTATTATTATTATCATTATTATTATTATCATTATATCATTACTTATTATTATTATTATATTATTATTATTATCACTATTATCATTATTATCACACTGATAGATAGATAAATAGATGGACATTGACTAGGAGAGAGATAAATGGAGAGATAGATAGATAGAGCGAGAGATGAACAAATAGATGGATAAGCTGATAGACAGATCAAGAGAAAGAGAGATAGATGAAGAGGGAATGAAGCACAGAATGGTAGAATGCTAGGTAGATAGGTTGGTATATAGACAAATAAATGGACAGATATATAGAGGAGAGAGAGAGATTATGTATATATGTACATATCACACACACACACACACACACACACACACACACACACACACACACATATATAATATATATATATATATATATATATTATAATATATATATATACATATATATATATATATAATATATATATATATATATATATATATATATATATATATATATATATATATATATATATATATATATATATATATATATATATATATATATATTTATATATATATATATATATATATATATATATATATATATATATATATATATATATTATATATATATATATTTAGAAAGACCTTTTAATTATTTGATTGAAATAAGCAATTGCTTTATTTATTATCTATCTGAAACGACTTCATGATTAATATTTATCAGGAAGAAAGTGAAAAGTATTAAATGATATATATCCTTGTATATATTTTTCTCTATCTGCATTTCTGTCTTTGCAAACGTGATTCAGCAAATTATTACCGTGCCTGTTGTTTCACCAGATTTAATTTAAAAAATTTTCCCGCCCAAACACAGCTGATCCCTGTCTATCTGGCATTTATACGCCCCTGTCCGTTTGTCTGTCTGTCATGTTCACTTATTAACTGTCACCATCAGCCTGTGATTCTGCAGGACTGTGAGACTGTTTTGAACACGTTTTTTTTTTATCAGTTTTTGGCACTTATGTTTCTTTTTCCCGTATTTGTGTTGATTTTTATTT
>NW_020868468.1:344796-349796 GCF_003789085.1 Penaeus vannamei | reverse complement strand
ATATATATATATATATATATATATATATAATATATATATATATATATATATATATATATATATATATATATATATATATATATATATATAATATATATATATATATATATATATATATATATATATATATATATATATATACATAATTCCGTATAAACACATGAATATTGCATCAGTAAGAAACTCTCCGAAAGCGTGCGGTCTAGTCGCCTTCAGTGGTCCAAGTTCTTCTCGTTTGTCCCTCTCTGCAGCCTCCTCTTCCTCCTCTTCTTCCTGCTACCCCACTCTTCCACTTCCTTCTCATTCTTCAATTTCTTCTTTTCCTCCTCCTGGTCCTCTTCCTCTTACTCCTCCTCCTTCTCTTCCTCCTACTGCTCCCTCTTCTTTCTCCTCTCCCTCCTCCTCTTATTCCTCTTCTTTTTACTTCTCCTCCTCTTCTCCCTCTTCCTTTTACTCCTCCTCCTCCTCCTTCTCTTCTTCCTCTTCCTGCTCCTGCTCCCTCTTTTTCTTTCTCCTCTCCCTCCTCTGTAATCGTATAGATATTAAGAATAAATTAGAACTAGAATTAGAATAAATAAATAAATAAAATGAAATAAATAAATTAGAATTAGAATAAATAAATCCTCTCTTGAAAGGAAAAGCCTCGACGTACTGGTTTCATGTTTATTTTTTTTTATAAGTATTCATGAAAGTAATGAAAGTAATAACAATTACGATTAATAATCATCATTACGTTTACGGCCAAAGGGCATTCCCCAAGGTGATCAATTACCACAGGGAATTGCGATATACAAATATATGTAAATCTAACCAACAAAGTCTGTAATAGAGATGGTGATAATATTTCAGCTGAAACTGTGCGTGCAGAGAATTTCCTGTAATCGTATATGTATATTCTACTTTTAATGGTGAAAATAGCTATCTTGATAACAATGATGAAATTAATAATGCTAATAATAATAGTGATGATTATAGTGATGATAATAATGATGATAATTGTATTGATAATAACGAAATTGATGATGATAATGATAATTAGGATGGGGATAATAGTAACAATGATATTAATAATAGTGATAATGATAATGATAATAATGACAAAAATGGTGATCATGATAGTAATGATATTAATTATCATTATCATCATCATAATAATATACCCTTTTTAAATACTGAAATCACAATAGCCTGGATCTAACACACTGTAGAATTGGTTACCATAATAGGGCTAAAAATTGTTCTCAGGTGCTAATAATTTCTACTTTGTGACTCCTTCTCTTATAATCCACTTTCTTGGAGCATCTTGGAGCCGCAACGGATTGTAACATTCTAATTATATCACCATTATTATTTGCTATTTGCTATTCATTTTTATCATTATATGTAACATTTATCGGAATATCATAGGCACATTTTCCTCTTAATAGTTGATATATAAGTCCGTCTGCAACGATATGAAGTGCATATGCAAATTTCTTCCTAACTTTTATCAACAACCATCTTATGTCTTTCTAAGATAATAACATAATTCTCTCATCTATTTGGTTCATCCTATTCAACACTTATATTATGCTTCCTTTTCACCAGAACACATCGGTATCTTTAAAGTATAAACATTTTTATCATTATTTTTTTTTTAAAGCCATTTTCCTCCCAAATTCAAAATAGGCGCTAATTCGTTCCTACGTTTTTTTTTATCTTTATTTCAAAATTCTGTTTCTTTCTCTCTCTCTCACTCTCTCCTAAAATTAATCTCTATTTGTTTCTCTCTCTCTCTCTCTCTCTCTCTCTCTCTCTCTCTCTCTCTTTCTCTTCTCTCTCTCCTAAAAAATCTCTTCTCTCTCTCTCTCCTAAAATTAATTTTCTCTCTCTCTCCCCTTCAATCTCTCTCTCACTCGCAGACACTCTCTCGCTTTCTCTCTCCTAAAATTAATCTATATTTCTCTCTCTCTCAACTAGAATTAATCTCTCTCTCTTTCTCCTAAAATTAATCTCTCTCTCTCTCTCTCTCTCTCTCTCTCCTAAAATTAATTCATTTCGCATCATTGTTTTCATTCCTTCTATTTTTTTAGGGTCTTTAATTCTTTTGTTTTTTCTCCCCTCCCCTCTCTCCCTGCTCCCTCCCTCCCTCTCTCATGTTCTTCCTTTATGCCCTTGTCATGAGGACATCCCAGCTCATCAGGCCACGTTCCCTCTCTCTCTCTCTCTCTCTCTCTCTCACTGTTTATTCTTTTGTGACATGGAGTTTCTCTGGTTCGCTGCATCATTCCGTGTTCTCTCCTCTCTCTTTCGCTATGTTTAGCTTTTTTATGTGTCATGGAGTTTCTGTGTTTCCCTGAGTTACTATGTGTTCTCTTCTCTCTCTTCGTGTTTTTTTTTTTTTTTTTTTTTCTTCTCTTTTCTCTTGTTCTGTGTTTTTTTCTCACTGTTTCTTTCTCTTTCCTCTCCTTCTCTTGTTTCTCTCCTCTCCTCTCTCTCCTCCTTCTCTCTCTCTCTTCTCTGTTCGTCTCTATCTCTCTCTTCTCACTTCTCTCTCTATTCTCTCTATCTCTCTCTCTCTTTTCTCTCTCCGTTCTCTCTCTGTTCTGCATTATCCTGTGTTCCTCTCTCTCCTCTTTCTCTTCCATTATGGTTATTGCTATATATCTATTGCTTACTGCTGTTGTGTTATGGCATGCTGCATAAATATTTATAAATGTCATTATCATTATCATCAACATCATCGCTCCATTATCATCACATTATAATATCTTCATCTCATTAATCTCATTATCATTATTTTTAATTACATATATTGCAGAATTGGTCTCAATTAAAACTAATCAAGGAGTCTTTCAATGGTTTGTAGTCTTGTCACAAAAAAAAGAAAGAACTGGCAACCCATTCCAGACTCTGGACCACTCCAATTTCCCGAGTCTCTTTTGAGAGAAAAAAGTCGTGTTTAAGTTAGAAAATTTCAACAAAAGTAGATGTGAAATAGCAAACATTAATCTTGAAAATACAAAACATATACAAACACAAGTACTAAGCTTCAGCTGATTGGAATAGAAAAAGAAAAATATAAAAAGGAACGAATCGAAGTAATCCAGAAGCCGATGTGAGTTGCCATTTGTGTTTTTTGTGCGTGTTTCTTGTCATTGTTATTTTCATTGTAATTATTGTTATCATACTGTTATACATTATCTGTCTCATTACTACTTTTAACACTGGTATTTATATTACAGCTTTTTTTATGAAAGAGCGAGGAAAAAATTATGAGTAAAAGAGGACATCAATAGACACACACACACACACACACACACACACACACACACACACACACACACACACGTGAACTCCATCAGCTCTGCAATCTTGGCAATGCCTCAACATGCAAATTGTGAACAGTAACAACAGCATAACTAAGCTCACCTTTGCGAGATTCCCACCGAGTCGTTAATGAACTTTGACCCTTATGCTAAATGGACGTGTGTGTGTGTGTCCTTGCGTTTGTTTGCTTGTGCGTATATGCGTATCCGTGTGTCTGTTTGTTTGTGTATGTGTGCTTATGTTTTTTGTTTGTTTGCTTGTGTGTGTGTACTTGTGTTTTTGTGCGTATGTGTGTGTGTGTTTGTGTTTGTTTGTTTGTGCGTATGTGTGTTTGCCTATGCGTGTGTACTTCTTTTTGGGTCCTAGTCTTTTAGTGTTCTACTTTTAATGATGAAAATAGCTATCTTGATAACAATGATGAAAATAATAATGCTAATAATAATAGTGATGATTATAATGATGATAATAATGATGATAATTGTACTGATAATAACGAAAATTATGATGAGAATGATAATTAGGATGATGATGATGATAGTAACAATGATATTAATAATAGTGATAATGATAATGATAATAATGACAACAAAGGTGATCATGATAGTAATGATATCAGTGATCATTATCATCATCATGATAATAATTATCATTACAATAACTATAATGATAGTGATAATAATAATGATAACAACAATAAAGAAAATTATAGCAATAAGGATAACAATAATACATACAATAAAGATAACAATAACAATAATGATACAACTGCTACTACGGCTACAAATAATGTTAATGATATTGATAATAACAATAACTCCAAAGCTTTAATGCCAAGAATAAGAATACCGTTTAACAAGATGCACTGCCTGTAACCCCGAGAAAGGGAGCGACCAGGGTACACATTCCGCAGCGCCGTCGCCAGCTAGGAAGTGTCAGCAGGTGCCATAGCCTTGCTGACAGGTGGCGTCGAACAGCTCTTCCGTGTCAGTGCTCAGCGGACAGGACTCCAGCGGCGACTAAACAGGAAGGTGCTCCACCTGGGGAGGCGCTGCTGTTTTTGGATGGGGCGTTTGTAGGGGGAAAAAATATTTGCTTTGTGGTGTCTTTTAGCGGGTTTTAGTGTGGTTGAGTTGGTGATTTCCTTTTATATTTTGTGAGTTTATTTTGTCTTAGTGTATCTGCTATAAGTTTTATTTTCTATTTCGTTTTTCTTGTGATTCTGTGGTTTGTGGTATCCTTTTTCTTTGTTCTGGTTGTGATTTATCTCTCTTTCTCTCTCTTTCCAGGTAAATTCAATGGTTCTACTCGCACTTCGAAAGGTACAGTCAAAGCCCTGCATGTTCCCTGACAGAAACAGTGCAATCAGTGTTCTATTTCTCTCTCTCTCGTTACTTACTCCTGTGGTCGCGGCTTCCAAGACAGCGGTGAGTTAGCAGCGGCGTTTATGGTCGCAGCGGGTGCCCAAAACGGTCGCTGAACAGCCCCCAAGGGCGACGGGAGGAGGTCACTTGGCTCTGTGTCTCTCGTTATCAGACTCTCCTGCTGGAGCTTCCCTCTGCCCCGCCCGCTATCAGCCGTTCTCCATCAGCGGGAGAAATTGCCAGACATCCCTCCCGGCCCTTTCCCAGCCACGCCACAGGCTGCTGCGGAGAGGCCCCAAGACCTCCGCGGACAGAGCTGTCACTGCGCTT
>NW_020868468.1:334796-337296 GCF_003789085.1 Penaeus vannamei | reverse complement strand
GCGCTTTGATTAGCAAGAACACACACAAGGCCAAACCTCAGTATCCTTGGGCATTCATCTAATAATCATTGAGCAGAAGTATGAATTCTAAAGAAAAAAAGAAAAAAAAAAGAAAAAAACGAAGCAAATGTGGAAAAGAAAAAGAAAACATACTTCTGGCGTAGACATCATAACAGAACTGGATTTTCCCGCCGATGGGTGAAAGTGAGATTCCAGATTCTCTTTTGTTTTCGGGATCGGCTTGAATTACAGCGATCGGATCCCACTCAGGGCGTCTGATTCGACTCGAAGGCGGACTGAAACGGAGGAACAAGGAGTTCAGTCTCGCTATTATTGTCCGCTCTCTCTCTCTCTCTTTGTCCAGAAAAGACACACACACAGATATGTATGTATGTGTGTGTATATATACATATAATATATATATATATATATATATATATATATATATATATATATATATATATAATATATATATATATATATATATATATATATATATATATATATATATATATATATATATATATATATATATATGTGTGTGTGTGTGTGTGTGTGTGTGTGTGTGTGTGTGTGTGTGTGTGTGTGGTGTGTGTGTGTGTGTGTGTGTGTGTATAAAGGCAGGTAATAAGCTATCTTACAAATCATGACGGGTATAATAAAGAAACTCCACTCAGCATCAAAGATCACTTCCTTGCTTCCTAGCTGCTACAGACCCCCCCCCCCCAACCAACCACCACCACAGTACCCCTAACATGCGTCTAGTTATTAGGAAGCAAACCAAATCTTCATTGAAGTCCTGAAATGATCTTCGGGGATTTTAAAGCCGCCAGGAACCTTGAGAAGATACCGAGAGAGTGTATAGTTGCATGTATGATTTATCAACATGATTGAAATTGCAAATCTTTCAATCAAGTATAGCCAATGTGGACTAAAATTGGAAATAATACAGGGACTCAAATATCAGAAAATAAGAAGTAATGTTCGATAATCTAATTATATATCAGCATTTCGTCAAGACATTTATATTAGCAGAAAAAAGTTCCTTCTCGTGTACTCTTAATTGTAGTGTGTACTTGCCTATTTATTCACTTATCATTACAGTTATTATTATCATTATAATTATTATTTATAGCATAGAGGTTCCCTTTCGTGAAAATAGGATACGAAATCTGTTTTCTTTGTTGAAAATCTGTTTGTTTACCATCCGTTTTCCATGAAGATATATTCGTAACAGATTAAATATACTTTTCGCATTGTTAAGATATTCATTCTCATTCAAACCCTTTGTACATCTGCTTCCCAGGTTCATAAATGGCTAGAAATCGAAGTGACGTGGAATTCGAATCTCCTTTTCCTTGATTTAAAGGGTTTAGGGCGATTCAAGAGGATCGGTTATACGATTGCAAGCATGATAAATACTTCACTTCTGATTCATAACTTCTGTGATTGCGGTGATTTGAAATAATGGGTTGCTTTTGATACACCGAGTTATTATATTAAGATATTATATTTTTATAAAGATGTTCGGATTGTTATGATGTAATAAAATTATATCTATGGGTAGGTTAATAGTTATCATGATTATAAAGATAATAACAATGATAACATTAATGATAAAATGAAAAAAACTAACTAGATAACAAAAATAAACAATAAAAACAATAATGATAACGATAATGAGAATAATAGTACGAATGATGATAATAATAATAATAATAATGATAGTAATATGATAATAATAATATTAATGATAATAATGATAATAAAAAAATGATACAAATAATGATAGTAACAACAACAGCAACAAAGATAATTAAACTAACGTGCAAAATAGATCCCAAGCAAAGAATTTCCCTCGAATCGCCGAGTCATATTTCCCAATTCTCTCGCGCCTTGGAAAGCCTTCTGTGTAATCAATCTCCTTCTAAATTCATTCCCAAACCCACGCAGCGGTGTGTCATCAGAACGAGATCAGAACGAGGAACAACACACGGAAAAATGTAGCACGAAAAGTCACTCTCTTTTTTTTAACACATCGAAGAGGCACTGGGACAACCACATTTTTTTCTCTTTTTTTTTTTTTTTTTTTTTGACGGGGGAGAGAGGGGGCGGAGAGGATATGTGGGGAAGGATGCATAGGGGTAGGGGGCGAGGGGGAGGAGGATGCATGGATAGGGGGGGGGGGGGGGGGCATGAGGAGATGAGTCAGTTACGGATTAAAGTGTTTTCTGTCATCAAAGGAACCTTGAGAGGAACCGATTGATGTTATCTTTTATCATTGTTATCGTTATCTTATTATTATTGTTATAATCGTTATTGTTATCGGTATTATGATTACCATTATTCTTCTTCTTATTATTGTTATTGTCATATTATTATCATCTTTATCATTATTATCATTATTATTATATTCATTGTTATCATTGTCCTTGTTTTTTATCATTGTTATATTCTTATCATTTTATTATTCTTATCAATATTATTACTGTTATTGATG
>NW_020868468.1:302296-309796 GCF_003789085.1 Penaeus vannamei | reverse complement strand
TTTCTCTGATGGGTTTTTGTTTTTTCCTTTTTTTTCTCTCTTCTGTCTGTCGGTCTTCTCTCTCTCTCTCTCTCTCTCTCTCTCTCTCTCTCTCTCTCTCTTCTCTTCTCTCTCTCTTCTCTCTTCTCTCTCTCGTCTCTCTTCTCTTGATCCTCTATCTCTTCCTCTTTGTTTTGTCTAGAGGAAAAAAAATGAGAGGGAGAAAGAGACAAACAAAGACAGAGAGAGAAGGGAGAGGAGGAGAGAGAGAGAGAGAGAAAGAAGGTCATACAGAAAAAAGAAAGACAGAGAGATGTAAAGAGACATAAATAAAGAAACAAGAGACACAGAAACAGAGAGAGAGTGAGACAGAAAAGAGAGAGATAAAGAGACCGATAAATAAAGAAACAAAGAAATGCAGAAAAAAGGAGAGAGCGCGAGACCAAGAAAATCCCCCAAATAAAGAAAACGGATCACACAGCTAGGGGTAACTGCGACATATTCACAAGAAAAAAACATTTTCCTCGTGGTTTCCCTCTCGTCGCCAATTGAGCGAAGAAGGCGGAATAAATTTAAATTCAGCGCAGCAAATCAGATTCTGTTATGTGATTTGGTAACGCCAATGGTTCCGGGGGGAGGGGGGATGGAGGATGGATAGGGGGAAGGGGGAGGTTGTGGAGGAATAAGAGGATGAAGAGGCGAGAGAGTGAGGGACGAGCGAGGGTGAGGGGACGAGGCGAGGGAGTGAAGAGGACGAAGGGGAGTGAGAGGACGAGGCGAAGGAGTGAAGGGATGAGAAGAGTGAAAAATGAAGAACTGAGTGACTGAAGCGAGAGTAGTGAGGGAATGAGTCAAGGAAGTGAGGGATTGAGGCGAGAGAGGTAAGAAGCGGAGGAATTGCGGTGAGAGAAATCATCATTATTGTTGTTAATATCATTGTCATTATCATTATTTTTATCATTGTTCTTATCATTTTTATTATTATTGTTATAGTTATCATTATCATTCTATTACTATTATTATTGTTATTATTATCATCGTTTTTGTTATTTCCATTATCATGGTTATCGTTATCATTATTATTATCATTGTTATAAATCATTATCGCTATTATCATTATTATCATTATCATCATCTTCATTGTTATCATTACTGTTATAACTTTATCACTTTTACTGTATATGTTATTAGTGCAGCGGTAGCATTCTCGTCTGGCAATCTTGCTGACCCGCGTTCGATCCCGCGCGCTGCCAGTGGATGGTCACCCCGGCCATTTATTGCACTCAGAGGGAGATTTATAAGTAAATAAAACAGGCAGCATATCACAGCAAAGAATATCTATAGTAACAAATGGAAGTAAAACTATATTATAAGAAATATACAGTATATATTATTGTTATTATTTTCTAACATTATTATTATCTAATCATTATAATCATCATCATTATAATTATCATCATTATCATCACCATCATCATCAGTATTATCTTCATCAATAATATTATTATCGTTGTCATAATTGTTATCATTAACATTATCATTATCATCATTATTATTATATTAATAATAATCATTTTTGTTTTGTCATTATTACTTATATGATTTTATTGTCATAATTATTACTGTTATTATTATTATTATTATTATTATTATTATCATTATTATTATTATTATTATTATCATTATTATTGTTATTATTATCATTATTATTAATATCATTGTTATTACATCATTGTTATTATAATCAGCTTTATCCCTATTATTACTATCATTACCATCATTGTGGTTACCGTTATCATTGTTATTATTATTATTGTTGTTATTTTTTATTGTTATTGCTGTTGTTGTTATTGTTATCACCATCACTATTATCAGTACTATGCTGATAATATGAATTATTATTACAATGATGATGATGATAATAATCATAATAGTGATGATAATGATAAGAATAATGATAATAAGGATGATGATGATGATATCATCATCATTATTATCATTATCATTATCATTATCACATTATTACACCTAATTATAACTAATGATACTGCAAATGATGATAATAGTAATATTAATAATAATAGTAATAATAATGACAAAACTGATGATCCTAATAAGACCTTAGATTTTTTTTCTTTTAGCAATGACTGTACAAATGATAATTGAAGTACTATCACCACTGTTATCATTAATAATAACATTTAGCATTTTATTATTTCATTTTAATCATTAAATCTATTAGACATTACTGTCATCAGTGGTAAAAAATATATATTATAATATCTACTGTAGTTCTTATGGTCCTCAAATACTTATTACGCCTATCATTATGACCTTTATCATCATCATAACTCTCCGTCGCTGCAGCCAACACCATTATGATCATCACCGCCGCCATTTCTCGAAGGCAGCGACCGAGGCAACACAAGAACTGTAAACACGGGACTCTGCCAAAGGAAACGAGACCCTTCGAGAATCCATCTGCAGTCGCCTTTAAATTTTGCTTCAGAACATCTCACATTTTCTGTGTTTTTTATGTATTTCTTCTTCTTTCTTTCTTTGTTCTGTAGGGTTGGGGAAATTAGATGTTCATTTAAATGTATTTTGATATAAGGTGTAATGGTAAATGTGGAGGAAATCGAGTAAAATGTAAGAAAAAAAGGGATATATATTATCAGGACCGAAAGTCCTCGGGAAGCTTATGTCCCGAAGATCACTCTATGCCTCGACAATCCTTTTCATGAGCTTCCCGGCGGATCCAGTGAGCTCTCTCAGGTCAGCGGACTCGGGGGCCATTGTAGGTCGAGTCGGGGCAGCCTGCTCGCTCCCCTTTGCAGGTAGCGACGGGGTCTTGGGGAAGAGGGGACCCCTGTTTGGAGAGGGGAAAGCAAGCGCATTTCAGGGGCCCGTGCATGCCATGTTTTGTTTTGGTTGTGAGGATCGCTACAAAACACGCGTCCGATTCCTGACATTCACCGGGTTCTTCAATACAACGAAAATGCATCTGTCTGTTTGTCCGTCTGCGTGTGTCTATCCTTTATTCATAACTTCCACATTTTTTTTCTCTCTGCCTTTCTTCTTATACTTCCCCTTTTCTATAATTTTACGTATGTCTAATCTTCATTCACGGCTTCATCATTTTTTCTCTCTCTCTCCTTCTTCCGATATTTTTTTCCTACCAGCTTTATTTTTGGCCTCGACATGTTGATCATTTCCACAGGGATAAAACAAAGACGAAATTCACCCTTGCGAACCAAAGCGCTGCAATCTAATGCCACATATACACAACCCATCGTTAAAAAATTGCATACTATCAAGCGCTTAACCCAGCTTAGTTTCACGTCGACACAGCACTTAAAAAAACCCACCGCAAAGTCCATTCATGAATATAAACAAAACGGTAATCTCACAGTTTATAGTATAAATTAGAAGCTCTTGAACTCCAAAAAGGTTGGGAAGAGTCGGTAAACAGTAAGCACTTAACAATCTAAATGCAATCGACATGTGGCCTCTGTACGATGTAAACAAATACTTCCGGGGCAGTGATTGGCGTGCGTGGGTTTTTACGCGTCACTTAAGCTGAATGTTTGCCTTTGAGGAGAGAAAATAATGACTCCGACAGATAATCCCGATGAGAGAAAACTCTGGGGATGAGAGAGAGAGAGAGAGAGAGAGAGAGAGATAGATAGATAGATAGATAGATAGATAGATAGATAGAGAGATAGAGAGAAAGAGATAGAGAATGAGAAAGAATGAGAGAGAATAAAAGAGAGAGAGAGAGAGGAAGGGAGAAAGACAGAGAGAGAGAGAGAGAGAGAGAGAGAGAGAGAGAGAGAGAGAGAGAGAGAGAGAGAGAGAGAGAGAGAGAGAGAGAGAGAAGAGAGAAGAGAGAGAGAGAGAGAGAGAGAGAGAGAGAGAGAGAGAGAGAGAGAGAGAGAGAGAGAGAGAGAGAGAGAGAGAGAGAGAGAGAGAGAGAGAGAGAGAGAGAGAGAGAGAGAGAGAGAGAGAGAGAGACAAGAGAGCGTGAGAGAAGGGCCTGCAGACCCTGAAGCATGGTTAAGTACTGTAGATTGACAAGCAGATCATCAACAGTGTGACAGCGATAGTAGATAGAAAGAGAGCAGAAGAAAAAAGGAGACAGAAAAACAGACAGACGCACGAGACCATATACAAAGACGGGTGATAAAGACAAACGTCATAAATAGTGTAAATGGAGAAGAGACAGAATGAACGATGGTAAATGAGATATGAAAAAAAGAACTACGGACAAAAAAAAGTTTTCGCCAAGTACATAAAAGCTGATCGGAAAGGTTGCCAACTTTTGGATTTTAATTACAGCCGCGTTTCCAGCGAGTCTCCACTTGCCACCCCCACCCCCACCTCCTCCTCTCCCTCTCTCACGCCCCGCCCCTCCCACGTCACTCTCCTCTGCAACTACAAAGCCTCAATTAGCCACGGCAAATTGCATCACGGATGTACCAATTAACCTAAGCCTGTTTTCGCCGTGTCTTCGCGGTCTTGGCCTTGACTTGCACGCGCGGGACTTCGAGTGCAAATGGCGGGAAAACGCTCCGAAGGGGATCCGGTTTTTAACATGGCGGATCAGGGGGTCTTGCCTCTGACGCTATGGTTGCTGGTAAGCCTTTATGGGGAGTTTCTGCATACCAGATGGGTGTAGGTATGTCACGTGGGATTAATTCCTCTTCATTTGCAATATTTGAGTCGATCTGAGACGCGGCGTAGAAACCAAAGCAAACAGATAAGAATTGGGTAAGTCCCTGTTGCTGGTAATAAGAGGGACTCCCACATCATGACCAAACGGGTGATTTAAGGCTTCTGTGACGCGGCTTCTAAATAGCCCAATCAGCCTTGAATCGTCCCCCGACGACCCTAAGTTACTGCCTTGTAATTTCCTTACGAACGTGAAAACGGTTTTGATTTCCCTCGCCATACGCCGGGATGCGCCTCTACCTAGGTAATCCCATCAGCTTATCCGATAAGGAGTTAGGCCAAAGCATAAACCGGGGGAGGGGGGGGGGGGGGAGGTGTCTCCTCTCGGGGCTTCCTCCGGGCACCTGCAGAGGGGACGTCAACCCCCCCCCCTCCTACCAGAAAATCTCGCATAAATCGGGGGGGGGGGGGCAGGTTTCTTCCTCTCGGGCTTCCTCCGGGCACCTGCAGAGGGGGACGTCAACCCGAGAAACCAGGAAATCTCGCATAAAATCTCGGGACTTCCTCCGGGACCTGCAGGGGGACGTCAACCCGAGAACCCCCCTTCCCCTCCTCCTCCTACCAGGAAAACCTCACAAAAACAAAGAGGAGAAGGGAAAAGGGGTTGCCGGAGGGCGCTTATTCCACATGCATGGAGGACGGCATCTTCTCAGCTATTCTATTTCCAGGAGATTAAGAGAGCGTCTGGTGGCGGTCCCTCGGCCACGGCGTCTTATCAGCGACCGGCCCGACAAAGGAAGCATTGTTTAGAGTAATCCTGTGATATCTATCTTTACCATATTAATAATAGATATGTATCTTTCACAAAGCGGTTTCCAACAGCTTACCACTAAGAAAAGAATAATAATAATAAGATATTTTATCTATTTTATCTATTATCTTTTATATATTTTCCTAGTAAAAGCAAAACGTAAAATCATTTTTTTTTCTTCAGATTTACAACTGTTGGATTTTTATATTTTTCTTCTATTTTTTATTAAAGCTCATAATCCCTTGATGCTTCAGTCTCATAATTAGTGTTTATCTTTCGTTTCACATATCATCAATTTTTCAGCCTCTCTTCCTTCTGTTTATCATCCTTTACTTTTTTTTTTCCTTCCTGTCCAACATGGCACAAATCCAACGACTTTGGTAGTATTGCTATTGTTATTTTTGTGTTATCTTTATCATCTTTTAGAGTGTTGGTGATGTCACTTTTATAATTAATGTCGTTGTTATTATCATTATTAGTTGCGTGATTAATATCATTGTTGTTATTATCATTATCATCATTATATTTTTCCATTATCGTTATTATTACTATTACTACTACTATTACTGGTTCTTCTACCACTATTTTCTCATTTTCATTATATGTACTTTTCCTGTAATTACTGTCAGCATCATTATCCTTCCTAATGAACTACAACTGCATTTTCGTATGATTATAATCATCTTTTATCTTATGATTATCTCATTTTCTCCATTATCATTGTATTCAGTTTTAAGATATCTTCTTTTGTGTCACTATTACCAACTGTTTCTTAAATAGCTTCTATAATTATCGCTGTTCTTCCAGTCATCTTTATTATGGTTTTCATTTTTTTTTCTGAAGATCTCTTTGCTTTATTTACTTTGGCTAAGTATAAAACAACATTCTTTGAAATCCTATAAAATGATTGTAAGAAAAAAAGGTTTAAAAAAGCTGAAATCTCAATTCCTGGACAAATATTCGCACGGGCACTGTGTCGTGCTCCTGCATAAACTTTCCGTTTTTCTCTCTCTTTTTCTTTTCTATTTTTTCTATCTCTCTTTCGCTATCCCTTCCCACCCCCCCCCCCTCTCTCTTTCACCATCCCTCCCTCTCCCTCTCTCTCCTCTCTCTCTCTCTCTCTCTCTCTCTCTCTCTCTCTCTCTTCTCTCTTCTCTCCTCTCTCTCTCTCTCTCCTCTCTCCTCTCTCTCTCTCTCTCTCTCTCTCTCTCTCTCTCTCTCTCGCTCTCTCGTGGATCTGAACGCCACGTGTAAGCCTTCCCCCCCCCCTCCCCACGGACTCAGGGGTACCAAGGGCCTGACTGGACGATTATGGTAGGTAGGAGGTGGAGTAGAAGGAGGAGAGAGAGAAAGAGAGGGAGATGGAAGGAGGGAGAAAAGGAGAGAGGGGGTTGAGGGAGAGAGAGAGAGAGAGAGAGAGAGAGAGAGAGAGAGAGAGAGAGAGAGAGAGAGAGAGAGAGAGAGAGAGAGAGAGAGAGAGAGAGAGAGAGAGAGAGAGAGAGAGAAGAGAGAAATAAAAAGAGACAGAGGGGAAGGGCAGGAAAATCACAGGATGATTGTTTGTGCCGAGGGGAATGTCCTGAAAGGGTAGAGTGACACGTACTTACTCATATTTGCATTCTTGCATTTCAGTCGCATCAGCAACATGCACGCAAATCAACATCCACACACACGCCCACAGATGAATCTCTGTATCGGTCCAATTTACTCTTGTTTTGCTCAAAGCTGATATTCTAGCAAAATTCGTTTCATATTCTTCGTGTCCGATTTCCTAAAAAAAAAAACTATCCTTATTTTTCTGCGAATCTCTCTCTCTTTATTTTTCTGTTCTCTCTCTCTCTCTCTCTCTCTCTCTCTCTCTCTCTCTCTCTCTCTCTCTCTCTTCTCTCTCCTCTTGCTTCTCTCTCTCTCTCTCTCTCTCTCTTCTCTCTCTCTCTCTCCTTCCCAGTCTCTTCTCTCTCTCCGTCTTCTCTCTCGTACTCAATCTCTCTCTACTTTTCTCTCCTCGCCTCCCTCCCTCTCCGCCATCGAAGTTCTCC
>NW_020868468.1:291849-294349 GCF_003789085.1 Penaeus vannamei | reverse complement strand
GAGAAAAAAATACATCAGTTATCCTAGGCCAACTTGACTCCATCAGACCTTTAGTTCTCTCTATTTCTTAATGACCGCGGTTTCTTCTCATTCTTATTGATCATATTTTCCGTTCTTTTATTTATTTATTTTATTCATTTTACCATTATTCCTGTTCTTCCGTTCTTCTTGTTCTTGAAAATAACCACAAAAGAAATACATCCGTTATCCTAGGCCAGCTTGCCTCCATCAGACCTCTAGTTCTCTCTATTTCTTAATGACCGCTGTTTCTTCTCATTCTACTTGATCATACTTTTTTCCGTTCTTTTATTTATTTATTTTTTTAATTCTTATTCATGTTCCTTCTTCTTGTTCTTGAAAATAAACACAAAAGAAATACATACGTTATCCTTCGCCGACTTGACTCCATCAGACCTTTAGTTCTCTCTATTTCTTAATGATCGAGGTTTCTTCTGTACTTAGTGATATTTTTCTGTTCTTTTAATTTGATTTTTTTATTCTTATTCCTGTTCTTTCTTCTTGTTCTTGAAAATAAACACAAAAGTAATACATACGTTATCCTACGCCGACTTGACTCCATCAGAGCGCAAAAGGATATCGATGCCGCGAGAGAGAGAGTCCTTCAAGGCTTCTTTCTCATCTCGGCGATGCTGGAGAGGGATAGGGAGAAAAAGGAGGGGTGGAGGGAGAGGGAAGGAGGGGAGGGAGAAAGGGATGCTAGGAGAAGGGAGAGGGAAGGAGGGGAGGCAGGAGGGAAAAAAAGGGAGGAGATAGGTTACGCTGGGTAGGGATGCTGGGGAGGGAGGGAGGAGAAAAAAGAAGGGGTGGAAGGGTGGGAAGGAGGGGAGGGAGAAAGGGATGCGGGGATGGGTGGGAGGGAGAAAAAGGAAGGGGAGGGCGGGAGGGGAAAGGTACGCTGAGGAGGCGGAGGGAGGAGAGAAAAAGGGAGGGGAGGAGAAGACGAAAGCGGATGGGAATTCAGGGAAGGAGAAAAAGGAGGGGAGGGGAGAAAGTACGCTGAGAGGGGGAGGGACGGAGAGGGGAGGGAGGAGGGAGAGGGAGATAGATTAGAGTATAGTTAAAGGATTGAAAAGGGAGGCAGTGTGTATTGGCTGAAGAAAAGAGAGAGAGAGAGAGAGATAGAGACTGATAGATATAGGAGAGAGAGAGAGATTGAGATAGGAGATACAGAGAGAAAGAAAGAGAACTAAAGAAACAACGAAAGAGAGAAGGAATATTCCATGAAAGTATTAAAAGAATATTCTGTGACAAAGAATACCTTATGATAGACAAGGGATTGAATACGATAATGGAGTACAGAAACGAGAAAAACAAAACAAACAAACAAACAAACAGGGAAGCAAAAGAGGTAAAGATGAACCTCCTCGAAGATGTTACGACAGACCTGTGACAAGTATTGGAAAGACGTAATTACAGGAGACCGTTTAATCTTCGCTACCACCCCCCCCCCCTCTCTCCCTTCTTTCCCTTTCCTCTGTCCCTTCCCTTCTCTCCATCCCCCTCCCCTCCCTTCCCCTCCCCTCTCTCTTTTCTTTCTCTCCCCTCTCTCTCCTTTGCTTCCTCCCCTCCTCCCTCTCTCTCTCTCCCTTCCTCTTCTTCCTCTACCCCCTCCCCTTCTCTCCATCCCCTCGCCTCGCTTTCCTCCCCTCTCTCTCCTTTCATCTCCCTAATCTACCTCCTCCCTTCCCTCCCCCCCTCTCTCTCTCTCTCCTTCCTCTTCCTACTCTACCCTCCCCCCTTCTCTACCCCCTCCCTCCCCCTCCCCTGCCTCTTTTTTATACGTTTCCTCTCCTACTTCCTTCCTCCTCCTCCCTTTCTCTCACTTCCTTCTTCGTCCTCATTTCATCTCTCCTCATCATCCCTCTTCTCTTCCTCCACGTCATCCGTCCTCCTCCCCTTCCGCCTCCTCCCCCTTCCTACGACCTAACCCTCCTTCCCTTCCTTCTGTTCTCATTCTTCCACTTCTCCACATCATCTTTCCTCCTTCTTACCCTTCTTCTCTCTTCTTCTCCTTCCTCTAAATCTTTAGCTTCTATTTGAACGAGTCTCTCCATCCCTCCTTCCCCCTCCCTCTCCCTCCCCCTTCCTCTCCTTCTCCCCTTTCTCTCCTTCCCCTTTCCTCTCTCCCTCCCTCCCGCTCTAACCCTTTCTCCTCATCCCTCCTTCCCTATCCCTCCCTCTCCCTTCCCTCCCCCGCCCCCTACCGCTCCTCGCCAAGATTCCAAGTTTTTTTTTTTTTTTTTTTTTTTTTTTTTTTTTTTTGCAACGTTGGTTGTTATTGCCAAGCATGCTGTCGTTCGCGAGCGAGCAATTACGGGCAAATCAACTCCCCTGGAATGGCTTTATTGACGACAAACTGTGTCGTTATTGCTATCTGGGCTTTTCTGCCATTTCGATAAATGTGATTCGCGATTTTATGTCCTGTTTTGTGATTGTTGCCGAGATGGTAAGTTCTATTATATATTCCTCTAACTCTTTT
>NW_020868468.1:254349-261849 GCF_003789085.1 Penaeus vannamei | reverse complement strand
TTTTTTTTGGGGGGAGGGAGGATTTTTTTTTTTTTTGGGGGGAGGGTCCGGCAGCTTGATTTGTGTATCTGGTCTCTTTTTTTTTTCTTTTTCAAGAAATATATGTCTGTCTCTCTCCCTCTCTTCTTTATCTATCTATCTGTCTTTCTCTATCTCAACCTATCTATCTCTATCTCAGTCTATCTCTACCTCAGTCTATCATTCTATCTCATTCCACCTATCTTCATCTCAACCTATCTCTCAATCTCTATCTTAATGTATCTATCTCTATCTATCTATCATAATCTCAATCTATCTCTCCATCTCTATCTCAATCTATCTATCTCTATCTCAATCTATCTATCTCTATCTCAATCTATTTCTTCAATCTATCTATCTCTATCTCAATCTATTCTTCAATTTATCTGTCTCTATATCAGTCTATCTCTCTATCTCTATCGCAGTCCATCGATCTATCTCTATCTCAATCTATTTTTCTATCTCTATCTCTATTTAGCTATCTCTTTCTCAATCTATCTATATGTATCACAATTTATCTCTCTATCTCTATCTCAGTCGATCTATATCTGTCACAATCTATCTCTCTATCTTACTCTATCTATATCTATCCTCACTCATCTAATCTATATCTATCTCTCTATCTCTCTATCTCATCTCTCTATCTCTATCTCAATCTATCTATGTGTATCACAATCTATCTCTCCATCTCTATCTCAATCTCTCTCTCTCTATCTATCTATCTGTCTCTGCTTCCATCTCCATCTGCCTTCCCATCTCCCGAGACTCCCAATCCCCCATCTAGCTCCCACGCCCATCTCCCGCAGGTCGGCTCCGGGGAGATCATGGCCGAGGAGGAGGAGTGGGAGGACCTGGAGATCATCGAGGACTGCAGCCCTGAGGTCGTGGAGGAGTGCGTGCAGACGTACGACTCCCCCCACGACGCCGCCTGTGGCACCTCGGTCGAAGGTCGCATCGAGGTCGTCTTCCTGAATTCGAATCACCCGAACTGCCCGCGAAGCGCCGCCACGCTCTACGCCACGCTCAACTCCGTGAGTCGGACTCGGCAAGATTTGGTTGACGTCAGGTTTATGTGTGCATGAGTGTATGTAATGTAATAAATAAAGGTATAACCCTTTCAAAAGGTTCAAAATTACGGTATTTTGGGGACATCCCTATAAAGGTATCTAAAGAATGAAAATCATGAATCATTATATAAAGATAAAACACTTTCTAAAAGTTCAAAATGGTTCAGTAATGTTCAAAATGTCTCAAAGATGTTAAAAGTGTTAAAAATTGTTCAGAAATAATTAAGAGGATGAGTGACGAAGACAGCGATGAAGGTCGCATATCTCCTAAACGCCGATTCGACGCAGAAAAGGACTATAATGGGGATAGAATCTGATGAAAGCGAACCGCCCAAGAAACAACATGAATCTGTTGACACACAGAATGACCTCGGCGGTGACGGTGTTTTGGGGACACCTCTACAAGGAGAGTAACATGGACTGAGTCCTCGCTGAATTCCAAGGCCGCTCAATCAGTCTTCAAATCATTGTAAGCGAAGCGCGCCCAATGCATGGCCTGCAGGATGAGCGTTCGCTGCCGAAAGATCTCAAGTAAAAGCTCCTCCGTCATAGCGAAGGGCACTTCACTTTCCAACATATCCCAAAGAGTCAATTACCTGTGTCATGAGAATCGACGGCGGGCAATTACACACGGCTATGAATCGCGGAATTCCAAGGACATGACTTGCCTTCCATTTCAAGAATTTAAGGCATAGTTTGAGGTATCCGGGAATATCAACTGCGTAGACTTTAGCCGAGGCACCCTCTCCCAAAAGACTTTCATTTGATGAGAGATAGTGCTCCAGATTTCGCAGCTTAAAATGCTCTATTAAGCAGTCAATAATTACATTGTTTCTTGCTTGCTGTATTCACACAGTTCATTTAATCGTGCACACCATTCTTACACACGGCCTGCGGTGTACAAACAGTGCTGAGGGAGACAACTGGCCGATAAGGTCAAAGGCCGGGAGATGGCACAAGGGCCTCGCAAGAATCAGACCCATCAGTGACACTCCACTGACTCAACAGGAACATCCTTAGTGTTTTTCGAGACGTGTCTAACATGATGGGGGAGAGTGTGGGCCTTTACCCTAGTTACCCTTTTGTCTTTATTGGTGTCGTCCCCGATATCGGTATGCCTAACTGGCCGACGAGGGCTGTGTCCTTTCGATCGTCGTCCTTTCAGCGTGGCATTGTTTCCGCCTGATGAATCTAATAAACGTGGCCACATATTCTCCTTATCTGACCTCATGCATGTCGCATAGTGGGTCAGCATTGAACTCTCAAATGGTACGAACTCGAGTGACCTGTTGATGAGATGACTAAGGGAACAAATATCAGTCGCTGCCATATATATATATATATATATATATATATATATATTTATTTATATTTATTATTATTTATTTATATTATTATATTATTTATATTATATTATTTATTTATATTATTTATATATTTATTATTTATTTATTATATTTATATTATATTTTTATTTATTTATTTATTATTTATTATATATATATATATATAATATATATATATTATATATATATATATATATATATATATATATATATATACATATGTACATAAAAGATAAATGCACACACACATGCATGTGTATGTGTGTGTGTGTGTGTGTGTGTGTGTGTGTGTGTGTGTGTGTAATATATATATATATATATATATATATATATATATATATATATATTATGTATGTATGTATATGTGTATGTGTATTGTATATATAACCCATAAATACATGCACATGTGTGTGTGTGTGTGAATGCGCATATGCGTGTGTGTGTGTGTGTGTATATATATATTTATATATATTTGTGTATTATATGCGTATATATAAACACATACACACACGCACACACACACACCCATACTAGCGCATGTATGTATGTATATACTAAAATATGTTTATTGTCAAGATTACTAAGACTTTCCCTCAAAAACATTCTTTTACAGATGCTCTCGTGTCCTCAGCAGTCCCGACATCAGGAGAGATGTGGCGAATTCCCTCCATTAGGCCGTCCCTCCCCCTCCCCCCTCTCCCCTCTGTTACCCAATCTCTCGCCATCTTCCTCTCGCAAATCTAGTTAGTAGTAAGAGCATCTGAGAGACCCCTGTACTCACCCTCCCCTCCCCCTCCTCCTCCCGCAGGACGCCGGGGTGCTGAACCATGCGGGGGACTGCCTGGCGACCTTCAGGACGGCGGAGACGCAGACGGAGAAGAAGGAGCGGTGCTGGACGCAGTTCCTCCACTGTGTCGTAGGTCGGTGTTCTGGGCGGTTCATGGTTCGCAGCGGTTCTTCTCTATCCTTTTTTTCCCCTTTAAAACGACTCTATGGCAGATAGGTCTGAGAATTACAGACCTATCTGCCTGGTCCTCTGTGGTTCAGACGCATTTTGGTTCTTCTCTATCCTTGTTTCCTTCTAAAACGGCCCTAATAGCAGATGTGTCTGAGAATTACATGTATTTTTCTATTCGTTTCTTAATGATTATTGTGGGCGTGTCTCTCCTGGTCCTCCGTAGTTCAAGCGGATTTTGGTTCTTCTCTATACATTCCTTTAAAACTGTTCTATGGAATAATTCTTATCAGTCCTGATTACATGTATTTATTCTCTATTAGATCTTTTAATGATTATTGTCACCCTGATTGTGCATTTTTTTCTTCTCTGCGTTATCTATGAATGTTTCAATTCTTATATTAAAATCAAACTACTTTAAGATTCCACGTACAACTAATAAAGGGGTTTAGTGAGGTCATAACACACCAAAAGGCTCGACTTGTTTATTCTACAAATAATCGTATTCATAATAAGTTGAATTTTAAAAATAATCAATCCAATTCGAAGGGAGACTTACTTGGGGGTGGGAGGAGGGAGGGGGGCAGCACTCGTTAGCGCGCTCAGAGGGGACTCGGTTTCACGTCTTTAGGCCTCTCCCTATTTCTCCCTCTCTCCCTCCTTTTTCTCTTCCCCTTCTCTCCACTCGTCTCTCCCTCTGTCTCCCTTCTCTCTCTCTCCTCTCTCTCCCTCATCTCCCCCTGTCTCTCTCTCTCTCTCCCTCCCACCCTCTCTCCCTCTATCTCCCCTCTCTCTCTCTCTCCTCCCTCCCTCTCTCCCACTTCCTCTGTCTTGGCCTTTGTTGTACAGAAGCCGAAAAGACAGCCAGCAAGAACGTAAATAGTCCATTAAGATATTAGAACATATAGAAGATAAAAAACTACATGTGGCAGCTATATATATGGTATAAATGGTCACAAAATATTTTTAAGATGAACAGCTAAATAAAAGATTCCAAGACTATGTAATTTAACCAAAGAGGATAATGACAAAATATATTCTTGGAAAGTGTTACATGTATTCTCCAAATTCCGGATGCAGCATACACTTGACGTAATATTTGTAAATTCACACACACACACACACACACACACACACACACACACACAGACACCACACACACACACCACCACACACACACACACACACATACACACATATACTCACAAAATTTACATACGCTACGAACTCCTTCATTTTATTAATAATATATCTGCATGCATATCTTATAACGTTATCGTTATGGGTCTGAATACATGGGCCAAGATCCTTTCTCTGATTTTCAACAAAGTCTTGAAATGTATTCCCGGAAAAGATTGCACGTTGCTCTAGGAATTTCGAAATGCAGTAAGAAACGCGAGGAAAAGGAATATTTTGTGCTTGGAGATGGCGATGCTGGGTTTACAACCGCATTCCATAGCCTTACCTTCGGATATTTCGAGAGGCGGCCTTTGTGCCTCCAAAGCATCATATCAGGATTATCTTTAAGCCAGGTTTTGCCATTTACCATTCCATTTTCCCTCTTCCCTCGTTCGCGGTTATTCCCTCTCACTTCCGTCTGTCTCTTCGCCCTCACAGGAGACGACCAGTACCGACGGGAGCGGCAGCGGAGGGCGTGTCTCCAGCGCTCCGTCAACTCCGTCTCCGCCATCGACACCGTCAGTCGCATCCTCTTCCCGGCGTCCTACGGGCTCCTCAACCTGTGGTACTGGTACTCCTACTACGACACCGAGCTCATCTCCAACTGGTCCGACCCGGGGTTCGAGAACTCGGCGAGACAGTGATCGAGAGTTGTCTAATTCTTCTCTTGAGATTATTATTTGAATGAAGCTTTGGGTTGTTGTAAGACAGTATAGTTTTACCTTTATATAGTCTATATACTACAAAGAGGCCCTTCAATACGTAAAAGCTCTAGGAAAAACACATTTCTGCTAGATATTACCCTGTAAACAGAGATGCAAACATTCTCATGATTCCAGGAAATTTCGGGGAAAAGAATGTTTATTAAAATCGATATACATCACAAAATCACAAAACAACTGGAATTGAGTTATGTCTCTAAGGAAGCGGTAATTGTTCAGATCATGTCTGACATCCCGTGCCATTGATGCACTGCAATACTGTGTTTTGTTCAGTGCAAGGCTTTCAATTGTCCATGCATGATGCAACTTTCCAAATAATAAACGGAGGAAGTGACGGGAAGAACAGTCTTCTTCGAAAGTACTCCAAAACAACATTTTTTTAATGACATGTAAAAGAAAGCATATTGAAAATAATCCTTTTGCGCGTCACCGCCCCAGTGCTGTTGTGAAATGCATGATGTCAATAATGTAGCGTAATTCGACCGTTAGAGTATCCGATACTCCAATCTTATCTTTAACCTTGAGTTTGGCATCCCTGCCTGTGCGGCCGATAGCGCTGCCAGTGTCATGAGTGTAGATAGCGTAGTCTGGCCTTGAGGGCAACCGACACCATTCAGCCCTAACATGCTTTTGTTTACGGTTTCCTTGTTGCTGAGTTCGCCTATTATTCACAGGACATAGTTTTGTGTACGAGCACTATAATCAACACGACACACTGCTGTGTCTAACTGTGAGACACCCTGATTATGATTTGTGTCTAATATGGTTTGGTGAAACTCTGTGAACCCACATAAGACAGACTCATATTCATGTGCATGATATAATTGTAATAATTAACGTGCATACCCCAGTGTTGTGTCAGCTACAGCGCATTCACAATCGTTAATGTGGCTTCATTCAAGCAGCTTCAAAACGAATATTTTTTTGTGAAACGACCTTGTCAGTCACGCTGACCTTGCTAGAGGATCATTGTTATTCTCTTAAAAATATATATTCCCTACTTTATGAAACTCATTCATCAAAACCACGATTGTTTCATATCTGTAATCTGAGTGTCTGGACCAGCCTGTGATGGCGAAAAACAAAGGTATATATTAGAAAAGAATATGAGATATTTCTGCAACAGGAACAACGAAGGGAAGGACAAGAAAACACACGGATATGCCGAAGGCCTTTTCGCTATTGCTTCGTCAGGGTATATGCCCTGACGAAACAATAGCGAAAAGGCCTTCGGTATATTCGTGTGTTTTCTTGTCCTTCCCTTCGGTGTTCCTGTTGCAATGTTCGTCATGAATTCCACACAAGATATTTCTGGAATCACCTTCCATTTTTGCTTCATCTCAGTGATTTTCGTAAAGGCTGTAATATTAGCTAACAACAAGAGCTTAAATTATCCATCCATGCATTTTCTTACATTGTTTGTATTGCAGTAGTAAGTTATTGCAGCAATTTGACATCACCATAATCTTATTCGTCCATATACATGTAAGCGCATACGTGTGAGTGAGTGTGTGTGTGTGTGTGTGTGTGTGTGTGTGTGTGTGTGTGTGTGTGGGTGTGTGTGTGTGTTGTGTGTGTGTGTGTGTGTGTGTTGTGGGTGGGTGGGTGTGGGTGTGGGTGTGGGTGGGTGGGTGGGTGATATGAATGTGGATGTGTGTGTATGTGCACGTATGTGCTAATCATCAAAGCGTTCACATTGTATTTTAATTATTGCTGCAAGGATAACAATGTATGGAAGTATTACAAGTCTAGTGAATTAACCTAAACTTTCGTGGGGAAACACAAGAATCACTATTTTAAAAACCACTACAACCACATACACACACAGTCACTCGCGCCAAAGACAAACAACACACGCACTAGAATATACACACCAGTTTATGAACCTTGCATAAAAGAGGAAAATAAAAAGAGTTTATAGAGAGGGAACTCGTTCTATTAATATGTAATGGTATGTTTTAATTGAAATGACTGTTGACAAGATATCAACCTACTGAAATTACGAGGAGAAACACGTCCATTTATTCATCGACGATAAACAGAGGTATTAAACACTGTGTAACATGTTAGTCTGCAGTTGTTCAGATTAGGAATGCTTTTAGAATACGAAATCAATAGATGGTTGTTTTTGCTTAGTTGTTTGTTGGTGGCAGGTATGTGTTACAAATATGATATAATGGAAGAATGGGTGATGTATATTATAATGTTAAGGT
>NW_020868468.1:236849-241849 GCF_003789085.1 Penaeus vannamei | reverse complement strand
ACCAGTGTGTGAAATGATTAGACTTTGATATGACTATTTATGTACTCGTTGGATGCCAAAACAGTGCATCCTGAAATGACAGGGACATGTTCTTCTCGTTGACATATTCGGCATTTGCTGGTTATGTCCTTCAGTGTGCATCCTTGTTGGCATCATTACTCAGGAAATGGTCTTGTGCTACTCCTGTGACCGGGATCTTCAAAGTACTTGCAGCAAGATCATGTTCAGAGGGTCGCCAAATAAGAATAATGATAATGATATAAAATGATAAATAATGATAATTATGATAATAATAATGATAATAACAGTAGTAATGATAATGATAATGATAATAATAAGAAAAAATAATAATAGTGATAATAATAATAATAATAATAATAGTGATAGTTATAGTAATAATAACAGTAATAATGATAATAATAATAATTGTAATAATGATGACAATAATAATAATAGTAATAATGATGATAATAATAACAGTAATAATACTAATAATAATAATAGTAGTAATAATAAAAATGATGATAGTAATATCGGGTTCCGAGAAAGGTACGATGGAATGGACTTTGGGTCATAAGGGCAGTGTACAAAATCAAGGCGGGTCGAGAATAAGTCTTAAGATGTGCAAAATGTCCGTTCCTCGTTGTTCGAAGCCTCAGTTGCTCTTTAAATTGTTTCGAATCGGTGGTACTTGCTACGCTGTATTTCTTTTCAACTTCCTCGTCATTTTTCAACTACGAGTTCTTGGATTTCGCTTTCCCGTGGTCTGCAGTCATCCTTGTGGACTTGCCGTTGTCCTTGATAGAATTACAGAGACCAATAATGCTAGTCTTTCGACAATACGTCCTCCACTGCTCCATAGTAAGTACAAGTGTTCGGTATCTACTTTTGAATGGTGGAATCCATTATATTTTTTAATGGTGGAATCCATTATATTTTTTAATGGTGGAATCCATTTGTTCTAACAGTTAATGATATACTGAAGCTGTAGTGAGGCACCGGCATGGCCAGCTGTTTATGGTGTGAACCTTATCTTCAAGTTCAGGTCAGTGCATGTTAAATCTTATCGTTTTCATCCTAGAAACTTTTTTTTTATGATACTGTCATTAGTAAGACGACCATGTTCTTTTTGGACGTTTTCCTTTTCTGATTTTCACTATAGATCACGTCCAAAATTCCTAGTTTGATCGAAGCTTTAGCCGTTTTAATGCAACCACTACTGTGTTTTGTTTGCACCTTCTGGTTCATCTCCGGCATCCCTTCTGTTCTGCCGGTCAGCTGTTTTTGGACAGAAGGGGGTAAATATAATAGGAGTTTGGAGATCAAAGACGTCATTAGCTTTTACATAGTTGGGAGGCAAGTGACCGGCCTTTTCTTTTGGATCTTTCTTCTTGTTACACCTGTAGTAAACCACTCTGTTAATACCCTTCGGTTACCGAGGACTTTATTTGGTTCTTCGGGAAGATCTGGGCGCAAAACATCAATCTTCTTCGTCTAGTAATTATAGTCTTTTTCCGGTCAAGAAGCCTTCCAGTTGTCAAGATTCCTGAAGACGGATATGACCTCAGCCACAGAGAATTCTTTCCATTCTTCAGGCTCTACTTTCTAGATGGCTTTTCATTTCACGACCTCCCCAAGCGACCTCTAAGGCTAACGTTATTAACCTTTTTTATACTTGTTGCGTACTTACACTTCTTGGAATCTCAAGATGTTATAGAAATACCATCTTAATAGTTCCAGGAATTCCAACTGTACCTGGACTCGGGTTTTCGTCTTGCACATGTGTTGCGTGACGTGTTACCTACTCATATCTTCCGCCAGATGCCTTTCGACATTTTCCTTGGAAGGTGAATCAGTGGTGGGATCTTGCTTTCGGTTAAATTCCCTGCAGAACCTTTTCGTGTCCTCGTAGAAAAGTCTGCTCCAGTGGTAGCAGTCAGACTCCTTCCGAGTACCTTCTGAGTCGTTGAGTCTTAGCCTGGAGCTTCATCCTGAGTGGTGAGAGAAGCTCAGAGAAGTTGTTGGTTTTGTGGTGTTTGGGGAATCTCTCAGCTCATTGTCATTAATGTTGTTATTATTTTTATCATCACTATTAGTATTGTTGTTGTTTTTGTTATCATTGTCATATGTATAATGATTGTCATTATTATGATAATGATGATAGTACCAATACTAATGATAATTATAATAGTAATAGTAGTAGTATTGATAATGGTATTGATAATGACGATATTAATAATAAGAATAATCATAACAAGAATAAGAATAACAATGATAATTGATATGATTATAACGATGACAAATATCATTATCACCATCACCATTGTTATTATCATTACTATTATCATTATTATTATGATCATCTTTATTATGATTATTGTTATTGTTATTATCTTTAATAAGATTGCTATTAATATTTCTGTTATTATTATCATTATCATTAAAGTCATTGTTAATGTTAATATCTTTATTCCCATCATTATTATTATTATTACTACTATTATCATTATAACTATGATTATCATTATCATTATAACTACCATTATTTTATCATTGCCATTATTATTATACTTAGAATTATTATAAGTAGCAGTAGTAGTAATAATGTTCTTTTTATTACTATCATTATCGTTATCACTATTATTGTTATTTCCATTATCATCATTGATATTATTATTTTTAACCTCATTATTTTTATTTTCAGTATCATTACCAATACTATCATTACCCTTATTAGTAATATTATTTTTATTTTTGTCGTTATCATTTTAACATCATTACCATTATTTTTGTTATCATTATTATTTTCTATATTACTATCATCATTATTATCCTTTTACTACTATTATTACTATCATATTTATCAATATTATCATCATCATTATCATCGTTAATGTTTTCAATAATCACCATCATCAGTATTATCCAAATTATCAATATGAAAATTATCCTATTATTGCTATCGTTATTATTTACATTATGATTATTATCATCATTTTATCATTATTAGTATTTTTGTTATTCTTAGTCTTACTATCTTTGTATTACTATAATTATCATAATCCTCATTATTATTGTTATTCTTGTTACCATTATTGTTATCATGAATATCATTATTTCTGTTATCATTATTAATATCATTATCAGTTCCATCGTCATGAACTGTATTCATATGGACAAATATAGAAAGAAAAGGGATGAATGAGAACGAATATCTTTTTCAATAACAGAGCAGTCGAACGGGTCACCAGCTATTTGGTTGATGATGAACTTCTGCCGAAACACAAATTCATAAGCGTTATGTTAAGTTATGCCTACTTCGGCTACTTCGAATTCGCAGAGAAAGAATATCAACAGATTAGTGGTCTTGCCATGGCTCTCCTCTCAGCTTAGTCTTCACGGAGACGCTGGAGAGGGACCATTACGGGGATATAATCGGCAGACATTCTGCTTGGCTTCGTTACGTAGATGATGTCCTCGTCATCGTCCCCAGAAGGCCGTGTTTACGCCATACGCAGACCAGAATAACTCCGTCTATAAGAAAATCCAGTTCACCGAGGAGGAAGAAGAGCTTTCCTGGACACGCTGATCCATCGGGGTGACGACGGCCTACGTGTATCTGTGTACAGAAAACCTACCAACAAATACGATTATTTCTACTTCTACTCCGCCCACATCATCGCCATGTAGCCTTGGCAGTAGTGATATTTAAAACAATGTATGATACGATGGCAGTACAGTGAAATCGCCAGCACATCCGGTGAAAAGATGCGACATAATACGAGACAGAAGGCAGCCTGAAAACAACCCCAGTGCTGCATACCGCATACCCTACAGCAGATGCGAAAAGGCATACTTTGTTTAAGCGAAACGTGGCTTCAGCGCCAGGATCAGCGAGCATCGAGCCGACGTCCGTCACCACAGGACTTACAGCGTCATGATGATTCGTGTAGATGAAGTTGCACATCTACCGAACTGGAAGGAAGTTGAAGTAATCCATGTCGGACCGAACAAATAGAAAAGAGAAATTATGGAAGCTGCATACATCGCGACGGAGAATGATATAAACACCGCATCGGGCAGATCCAAATTGCCCAAGGTCGCGGCAGCAATTATGCGTAAAACGAGCGCGAGGTCACGCTGGTCACGTGATTCATCAGCTCACGTCTCATTGATATATGCTCTGTAGTTTCTCTGGTTATGCATTTCTGGTGAAGACATATACAGAAATACATTTGACACTGGATAAATGTATTTCTTGTATTGTGAAGATATTCATTCTAATTCATACCTCTCCTACACCATTTTTCATCGTCATTAATATTGTCATCGTTATTAGTATTATCACAATCATTCTTACTATTGTTGTTTTTACTGTTATAATCATTTTATCATTATTATTATTATTATTATTATTATTATTGTATTATCTTTGTCATTATTACCATTAGCAGTAATAGTAGTAGTAGTTTGTATCATAACCATTCACATCATCCTTATCCTTTATTATTATTACTGTTATCAATATTTTTATCATCATCATTATCATTATTATTACCATTATCTTCGTCATCAATATTATCATCACTACTGTCATGATTATCCTCACTATTGTTTGTCATTATCATAATCTTTACTACTACTACCGTTGCTGTATTATTATCATTATTAATATCGTCATCATCATAATCATTATCACCATCAGTGGTAGAAGCCTTGGTAGTAGTGATATTTAAAATAATAATAATGTATATGATGGCGGTATAGGAGAGTACCGTCTGTCGTCTGCTGCAAAGATTTTCTGTATATTATAAATAGACTATACCGACCACTCCACACAATACGTATGATGGCACTGACGATAACATAAACAAGCGAATATACAGCTGTTTCCACACATGATTATTTACACAATCGTACAGTAACACAGGTAATGTTATACGTAAAGGGACACACTTTTGGCAACGGCGTTTCCATACTCACTGTTTTGTTAGGGAACA
>NW_020868468.1:189349-206849 GCF_003789085.1 Penaeus vannamei | reverse complement strand
CCCGACGTCGGAACTAACCCGTTTAATCCTGAAATCCACTGAAATGGTGGGTGCCAAGCTGCTGGAAATGCACAGTGCGACGACCCTATCTACGCTCGGAACTCTGCGGTCTTAGCTGTGGGTTGTCGCGTCGGCAGCTGAATTCGGGGGTCCTTGGGTACACACTGCCAGCCGCTTCGACAATTTACCATCTCCGATCAGCGGTACAGAGAGCTGCGGTTCTATACTTTGTAAGATGTGTGTGGCAGGAAGCGAGGCAGATTCATGTGATTAATGTGAGGTAAAAAAGGGCACTGACTGTCTATGACCTCCGGATTTAGGGAGGTCAGTGCCAGAGTTCTAGGAATTGGTGTGATGGAGGACTGAGTGCCAAAGTTCTAAGCAAATGGGAAGTGCCAAGTTTGCCTTCATTTGGCTGCTTCACATTTTGATCGAAGGCGATATGTTATGTGATAAACAGGGAATGTACGTCTCTTTACACACACGTGCAAGTGTGTGCGTGTACATATATATATATATATATATATATATATATATATATATATATATATATATATATTATATATATATATGTCTCTCTCTCTCTCTCTCTCTCTCTCCTCTCTCTCTCTCTCTCTCTCTCTCTCTCTCTCTCTCTCTCTCTCTCTCTCTCTCTCTCTCTCTCTCTATATATATATATATATATATATATATATTTATATATATGTATGTGTATATATACATACATCTATATATATATATGTGTGCGTGTGTGTTTATATATGTGTATACATATATATATATATATATATGTATATATATATATATTATATATATATATATATATATATATATATATATATATATATATAATATATATTATATATATATATAGAGAGAGAGAGAGAGAGAGAGAGAGAGAGAGAGAGAGAGAGAAGAGAGAGATAATGTGTGTGTGTATATGTATGTATATATACATATATACATACATACATACATACATAATGTATAAATACATATATACATTAGTCCATACATACATATATATGTACACATACATATATACTATGTATTGATATATATATATATATATATATATAATATATATATTATATATATATATATATATATATATATACACACATATATCAAGTTTTGATGTTGCCGTAATAGCAGTGTCCGACAAGCTGTCACAAACCACCATTGCCCTTCCTCTAACCAAATTACAGGAGTCGGCGATCTTTTTCTTCAGTAGCAGTGTCTGCCATCCCCTCTACTCCCCACGTTGAGGAAGGTCCGCTGCACCGACGGACCGGCCGAGCAAAAACAACCCTTAGGGTCTCCAGTTTACATGCCTGCCTTGTAGCGTAACATGAACGTCACAGCGCCACCTTGCGGTCAGCCCCGCCGGCCCTTCTTCATGCTTCCGAAGGGATGACTGAGCCCGTGTGTGTGACGGCTGTTACATTATCTTGGCCTCATGGTCAGGTCTCGCTCGCATCCTGGACCATTATTTTCTCCCCCACCCCCCCCTCCATCGAGCTCATTTTAGGAGAGACTAAAGAAAAGGTTTGCACGCGAGAAATCCCCTTCAGAGGATTACAAACTAAAGAAATTGATCGGTCTGTATGCTTTCTCTCTCCGCACGGACTTTTTGCCAGTGCCGGCGTGTATGTAAGCAGAATTATCCACCATGATCTCAATATTTTTTAAGCTACAGGTAAGAATACAGTGAGTTTACGTAATACGACGTTACGCGGAGTCATGCACCAACGCACAAAGGTGCATAAGACTCGGTTATTTACAGGTAATTTGGGGAATTACGACCAACCCCAAGGCGCCGTGCAAGAGTGCGGTGACATTCAAATTTTACAGCAGCGTTAGGTCTAGAAGCATGGAAATTAATATTCATGCTGTTTCTTTCGGCTTTTCTTCATAACAATGAATAATACTCTTAAGGTAGACATATGGAAGAGTTAAAGTACAAAAACATATGTAAGAAATAGATATTACAAAATAAAACGGTGGTATTCAAATTGCCAACAGCTTTAAGTATAAGAACATGGAAGTTAATATTCATGCTGTTTTTTCGGCTTTTCGGTAGATTTAAAGTACAAAAAACATATGTAAGAAGTACACAATACAAAGTAAAACTCCTCGGTCGTTAACATCTCTCTCGAATGAACACGTAATTCCGGTTAACCTTGTTGTTATCTCTGTGCTTTAACCGACCACTAAGCAGCGAAGTACGCACTTTCTAAACTTCTTCACTAGCTCTCTCTCTTTCTGGCAGTGCTGCTGTCTCCTGTCTGTCTGTCTGTCTATGTCTGTTCTCTCTCTCTCTCTCTCTTCTCGCTCTCTCTCTCTCTCTCTCTTCTCTCTCTCTCCTTCTCTCTCTCTCTCTCTCTCTCTCTTCTCTCTCTCTCTCTCTCTCTCTCTCTCTCTCTCTCTCTCTCTCTCTCTCTCTCTCTCTCTCTCTCTCTCTCTCTCTCTCCTCTCTCTCTCTCTCTCTCTCTCTCTCTCTTCTCTCTCTTTCTTCTCTCTTTTTCCTCCTCCTCTCCTCTCCTTCCTCTCTTCTCTCTCTCTCCTCTCTCCTCTCTATCTCCTCCCTCATCTCCTCCCTGCTCCTCTCTCTCTCCCCATCTCTCTCTTTCTTCTCTCTCCTCTTCTTTTTCTTTCTTCTCTCTCATCATTGCTCTCTTTCTTTCTCTCCTCNGGTTCCAAATTCATCATGGAGCTATTCATATTGCGTTCTATTTTCTCTGTTCATCGACCTTCCTTTTCATCTCAAGACCTTGGACAAACAAGACCCCGCAGAAAGTCTAGAAAGTCTATTTGCTTGTAGGTCTTGCATATTTAATTCTACTGGCTCCTATTTGCTGTCTTGGGGGGCCTTTCTCTCGCCATTTCCCGCAGAATCTCATTTACAGGTTCATCCCCTTGTTCCTTATTTATCATTCTTTCGCTATGGCTCCTCCTGTGTTTCATTCTCCTCAGTCAAGGTTGGTTCGTTCACTCTCGTCTCGCCGCTGTTTCTCTCTTTCTCCTAATGGGGTTCTTGATTTTTTATCACATCTTTTTTCGTCTTCTCTTCTCTTCTCTTTCTATTTCCTCCTTCCCTTCCCCTCTTCCTCTTCTCCTTCCCCTTCCCCTCTTCCTCTTTTCTCTCCCCTTCCCCCTCTCTCCTTATCCCTCCCCTTCCCTCTCCCCTTATCCCTCCTCCTCCCCCACCCCCTTCCCTCCCCCTTCCCTTCTCCTCCCTCTCCCCTCCCCTTCCCCCTTCCTCCAACTCCCTTTCCCTCGTAAACCCCAATAGCTATTTGATGAGGCTCAGGAAGGGGGCATGATGGGTGAGGGAAAGGAGGGGGGGGGGGTCGGAGTCGCGTGCAGCTACCTGGGTTCGCGGTGCTAATGACAGTACCTGTAATTGGTACGTGGTAATTGAGTGGTTGTTATTCCGTAATTGGGCGGTTACGGCTGTCATGGCGTGTTATGGGGCTTGTACTTGGGGCGATGGGTAGGTTGCTCCTGTTGTTGTTTGTTTGTTTCTGGAAGTGTTATGATTATCGTGGCAAAACTTTTCTCGACTTTTCACAACTGAAATCCATTGTTATATAGAGGACGCACGCACGCACGCACACACACACACACACACACACACACACACACACACACACACACACACACACACACACACACACACACACACACACACACACACACACACCACACACACACACACACACAGCAGAGAGAGAGAGAGAGAGAGAGAGAGAGGGAGAGAGAAAGACACATAGCAGTCCGAGAGATATAATCTGCCAGCAGTAAACATCGCGGTTCTTACCCATTTCGCCTTCCCTTTCCTTTCCCCGCAACCTGAAAAACACCACAAAGTAAAACCGAACAAAAAAACAACAATATCCGAATCCTCTTCTGAATAAGACATCTATTGTTCATTCTCGAATATTCTCAAGAAGCGAAGCACAAAATCCGATTTGCACATATCGTTCTCCAAATGAAAAATGATCCGTTTTTATTCCGGCTGTGGCTCCCCGCGCGTCGACATTTTATATGCAGAAGGAAAGTTGTTATTTGCGCTAAATTTGGAAGCTTATGCATGTCATTATCGCTGATGTATTATCAGATGTCCATTAGATATTCTCTCTTTCTCTACGCCTTGATATCATTCTGAAAGATATAATTGCAATATAATAGTCACTGTGATTTGTAAATAAAGAAATAGAATTGCAGCAATGCCATAAGGATTTTTATTTATTTCGAAATGCAATGCGAGAGACAAACTACAACGCATAATTAACGTTCTGCATAATAGTCGTCTCTGTAACATGACTTATGCTTATTAAGGGGCCCCGACACCTTCCAAATACGACTCGCCTGTATTTCTTTCTCTCTTGCTTTCATTCTTTACCCCCTCTTCTTGTCTATTTTATTCATCTGTTGCTTTGGAGAGCGAGAAGGAGTGAAGGTGTTTGTTTTGAAGAGTCTACTGCTATTAGAGATCAATTTCATATCATTGCTTAGAGCTATTTAAGCTTTATGGCACGGCTACAGAGACGCAGCACTTTGGACACGCAACAAAACTTTATCTTTTATGATCCGTTTTACTTAAGAAAGAAGAAGATTGTTCATAAGTGTTCTTTTGTTCATAAGTGCAGTCTCTTCCACTGCCAACCTCACCACTAAGCTTCGACAATGCGTGAATTGTATTAGCTTTTTATTCTCTCTCTTTCTCTCTCTCTTTTTTTTTTTTTTTTTTGATACAAGAGTTGGAAATCGCGGGCCACACATTGGCAACACTGGCGATGAACTGTGCGTACTACATGGTTTATAATTTCTTCAATTCTCCATCTCTCTTGCCTACCTTCTCTTTCATCCTCCGTTTCCTTTCGTCTTCCACGTCGTTATCTCTCTCGGTTGGCCGCGATTCTGGCCCCTCCCTGTATCCCTACCCCACTTCTAACACTTTATCCTTACCCCACCTGTTCACCTGTGATTACCCCTCCCTTCACCTCCTCCCCACCTTCACCTTACCCTCTCCTCCTCCCCCTTACCCCCCTGCTCCCCACCGCCCCCATTAGCCTCCTGCTGATCTCCTCCCCTCCCCCTCCCCCTCTTACCCACCTACTCTCCCCCTCCTCTTACCCCTCCCCTCCCCCTCCCCTTCCCCTATCCACCTTTTAAAGCAAGTGAGCAGCCAACTGCCTCGGGAGCCTTATCTTTTAAAATACACCGTAAGGGCGACAGTTACAAGTTCTAAGTATGGGATAATGGACCCTTTTGCCAGTGGCAATAGGAGGCAGGGGGAAGCTAAGCTCGCTTGTGCTAATGTAAGCGAGGGGTGGGGTGGGGGTGGGGAGGGGGTGAGAAGGTAGTGGGGATAGGAGGGGGAGAGGGGGATAGGGGTTGAATGGGAAGAGAGGGAAGGGGGAGGTATGAAAGGGGTACGAGGAGAGAATGGGAGGGTAAGATGGATAAAGATTGGGAAGGATTGAAGCAAAAGGCAGAGTAAGGGAGAAGGGGAAGGAGGGAATAAGGGTGAGAGGAAGGGGAGAGGGAATAAAAGGGGGCGGTGAGAGGAGGGGAAGGCGAGTGAAGGGGAGAGAGGGGAAGGGGGGAGAGGGGATGAGCGGACAGCGAGGGAGGGGGGGAGAAGGAGGGGAGAGGAGGGGGAGTGAAGTTGGAGAGGAAGAGAGGAGGGGGAAGGGAAGTGAAGGGGTAGAGAAGGGGGAAGGGAAGTGAAGGAGAGAAGGGGAGGGAGAGGGAGGGGATAGAGGGGGAAAATGGCGAAGGAGGCACAGGGGGAGTGGAGGGCAAGAGGAACGGAGAGGGGAGAGAGGAGAGGGGAGGGCGTGAAAGAGGTGATTAGTACGCACTATAGGCGCTTGGTGGCATGTACGGACAGCGCGACACGGCGGGGGCGGGCGTAACTGCGCTGCCGACGAGGAGTTTATGGTGGGCGGGTTCAGGGAAGGGGGGGGGGTAAGTACAGGGGGGAGGGAGGGGGTGAGAAGGAGAGGACGAAGGAGGAGGTAGAAAGGGAGGGAGAGGAGGAGGTGGAGCAGGAGGTGGAGGAGGAGGTAGAGAGGGAGGTGGAGGAGGAGGTGAGAGGGAGGTGGAGAGGAGGTAGAGGAGGAGAGAAGAGGGGAGGGGGAGTAGGAGGTAGAGAGGGAGGGGGAGGAGGATAGAGAGGAAGGAGAGAGGAGGATAGAGAGAGGTGGAGGGGGGGGTAGTCGGAAGAAGAGGGGAAGAGAAGGAAGAGAGGGAAAGAGGAATTGAGGAGAGAAGGAGACGAGGAGGAGAGGGAACAGGAAGAAGGGGGTAGAGGAAGAGAAGGAGAAAACAAGTAGCGGGAGGGAAGAAGAGGAAATGAAGAAAGAGGGAAAAGGGAGTGGAGGTTGGAAAGTAAACAAGAGGAAGAGATAGACAGGAAGAAAATGAGGTATAGGATAAATGAGATAATGAGAAAGGAAGAGTAGAGGAGACCAAGCGAAGAGAAAGAAAGAGAGGATGGAGCATAGCGAGAGGAGAAAGGGAGAATAGCTGAGAAGAATTAAAGAGAGAGAGAGAGGGTAGATAAAGAGAAGAAGGAGGTAGGGAGATGGAAGAGAAGGAGAGTAAACGGAGGGAAAAGAGAAGGAAAATAAGAAAATAATTGAAGGAAGACATTCATCTTGAATAATGATAATAATAATAAGTAGAATGATAATGATAATAATGATAATGATAATGATAATAGTAATAACAATGATAATAGTAATATATGATATAATAATAAAAAACATTTTCGAAAAAAAAAAAAAAAAAAAAAAAAAAAAAAAAAATATATATATATATATATATAATATATATAATAATATATATATATATATATCATACATATATATAATATATATATATATATACATATATATTATATATATATAATATATAATATATATATTATTAGAATATCAAGGAGAACAATCTTCGTGTTGGAAACTGATTTTAATTTCTTGTTTTGTAAAATCGTGTTGGGAGCGATTATATCCGGGTCTCACTAGAATGTTTATGTATGTAAAATAATTTGATTAAGCAAATTACATAACAAGTTTTGTTCATTATCATTGTCATTTTTTTATCATTATTGTCATCATTAGCATCAGCATCATTATCTCCATCATCATTATCATCATCCCCATCATCATTGTCATCATCACAATCATCACCACCGTCATTGTCATCGCCATCATTATCATCACCATTATCATGATTATCACTACCCCACCCTTACCATTATCATCCATCATCGTCCCACCACCATCATCACCATTATCTTTACCACCATCACCAAAATCCCCATTTTCAACATCGCCATTATCATTAGTATTACTATCATCATCACTATCACCATCAACATCACCATCATCATTATCATTATCATCATCATCAGGTTTCTTAGTGCTATTATCCTTATTATCGCCATTATCATTATTTATTTCTAGTACGTTATTATGAGCATTATTAATTTCAATATCTTTTCTATTAATATCATCAAAGTTAAATCCCAAAGACTTATAATAGTATAGAATCTACCTCCATCACTCCAGTTTATCACAATTTATTACAGTTTATTACAAACGCGACATAAAATAGAATTAAATATCTGAACAACAACATCAACAGCAACAACAACAACAACTACAGCAACAACAACAACAACAACAACAACAACCACAACAACAGCAACAACAACAACAACAACAACAACAACAGCAACAACAACAGCAACAACAACAGCAACAACAACAACAACAACAGCAACAACAACAACAGCAACAACAACAACAACATATGGTTTTATTAGCGCCGAATAGCATACTCTTCATAACCCAAACGTTGTATTTGACGCCTCACAAAGATCCGGCGTTGACCAGCTGTGTAAAAGCGAACATTGAATTAATACTCACGCTCCTTATTAACAAAAAAACAAAAAACAAAGGGTGATGATGATGGTAAGGGTGATAATGATGGTGATGATAATGATGATAATGGTAAGGGTGATAATGTTAATGATGATAATGGTAAGGGTGATAATGATAATGATGGTGGTGATAGTGATGATGGTGATGATAATGATAATGGTGATAATGATGATGGTGATGATAATGGTAAGGTGATGATGGTGATAATGAAGATGGTGATAATGATGTGATGTGATGATAATGATGATGGTGATAATGGTGAATCTTAATCACTCCACTCTCTGTATAATGATTCCCTGCCTATTCTTATCGCGACAACGAGCACCATTACCATTATCCCTAATAGCTGTATCGCCACGATCATTATCGCGAACACGATCAACACGCCAAAAGCCTGCATTCACGCCCACAGATAAGCAGATGGGCGCCGGTCCACCTGCAGTGTGTGGGAGGCTCATCCTGTTGAGGGAGAGAAGGGGGAGGTGTGAGGGAGAAGGGGGGGGGGGGGAGAGGTATCTGTCGCCCGCACTCTTGGCTTGTCCTGGTATCTGGTACCCTGTTCTGGCTCCCGTCGCTTTTATATACCTGCGTACTGGTACCTTAGGTGTTGGTATGGGCGTGCTGTTGTTGGTATCTTGTTCTTTGGTACCTAATTGTAGCTATTTTTTTTTTTTTTTTTGTGGGCTGGAACGTTGTATCTCGGAACCTGTGTTGTTATCTGTGCCTTTGAGATATAAGCCGGTGCGACTCCCTTTTTCGGAAGTGAGAGTCATACTGAGAGAGGGAGAGGAGAGAGGAGGGAGAGGGAGAGGAGAGAGAGAGGAGAGAGAGGGAGAGAGAGGGAGGGAGGGAGGGAGGGGGAGGGAGGGAGGGAGGGAGAGAGGGAGGAGAGGAGAGAGAGAGGAGAGAGAGAGAGAGGAGAGAGAGAGAGAGAGAGAGAGAGAGAGAGAGAGAGAGAGAGAGAGAAGAGAGAGAAGAGGGAGCAAGAAGGGTAGAGAGAGGGTGAGAGACAGACGACGGACACAGATATACAGATAGAACAGACACACGCACACCACACACGCTCAGCGCGCACAAAGAGAAGAGAGAAAGGGGGGATGGATGGAGAGAGAGAGAGAGAGAGGCAGAGGGAGAGAGAGAGAGAGAGAGAGAGAGAGAGAGAGAGAGAGAGGAGAGAGAAAGGGTAGAGAGAGAGAAGAGAGAGAGAGAGAGAGAGAGAGAGATTTTGAAAATTTCATCCCATTTCCCCCGCTCCTCTGAGTCCAGACACATTAATATTTTCACACGGACTTAACTCCCACTCCCCCTCGCCTCTCCTGCCCCCCCCTCCTTCCCTCTCTCTGCTGCTCCTTCTCTCCCTCCCCCCCCCCCTTCCTCTCCTCTCCCCACCCTTCCTCCTCCAACTCCTTATCCTACTCTCCCCTTACCCCTCCCACTTCTCTCCTCTCCCCTCTCCCTTTCACCTTCCCCCTCTCCCACCTCCCTCTCCCTTCTCACCCTCCCTCCCTCCTGCTTCCCCTCCCCACCTTCTCGCCTTCGACCTTTCTCCACCTCCCACATTTTTTCATCATTCCCAGAAAAAAAAAAATCTTTCTCCACCCCTGTAAGTTGGAATTCCTGTGACTGAGGGAAAAGAGAAGGCCGTTTTATGGTCCACGATTGCATTCCGATTTCGAAAGCGAGTGGGGGTTACAGGACCTGCGGCGCCCACGGACCCACGGGACGACACGCACGGGGGCTCGCGGGCGGGTGCGTGCGCGCCTGTTCAGCGAGGTGCTCAGTCTGTTGTGTGAATGAATAAATGTCTGTGAGTGTTATGTGCGTGTGTATCAACTACTTAGGTATATTCAGATATATGCGATATGTGTGTTTGTGTGTGTGTGTGTGTGTGTGTGTTGTGTGTGTGTGTGTGTGTGTGGTGTGGTGTGTGTGTGTGTGTGTGTGGTGTGTGTGTGTGTGTGTGTGCGGTGTGTGTGTGTGTGTGTGTGTATGTATATATGCATGTACGAACCCGCACAAAATAACAATGACACAATAATGAAATGGCTGCAGCAGTGACAATTCTTGACCATAATTATCATATGAGTGTGTAAGTGTGTGTGTGTGTGTGTGTGTGTACACATATATATGTATATATGTATATACACATAATGTACACACACACACACAACACACACACACATATATATATATATATATATATATATATATATATATATATATATATATATATATATATATATATATATATATATATATATATATTCATATTTATTATTTATTACGTGCATGCATTAATGCGTGTGCGTGATCACATGGGACACTTACACTCAACCCCGCACGCGCTAACCCACTTCAGAACCCCCAGACCACCCCCACCCCCCCCACCCCGACGCCGCCCGCCGCAGAGCCGCAATCCTGGCATAGCGCCCCCGCCCTCCGCCTGGCCCTCCGCCTGGCCCTCCGCCTCGCCTCCTCACCTCCGGCCGCCTCCATCGCCGCATCCATCTTGCCCCTTCAGATGAGAATGCACGATTGACTTCCTCGCCGCGTGGTTCCGCACACACGCCCTCCCTTCGTTGCTGCCGCTCTCTGGCGTTACTCGGGCGTGGCGTTGTCTTATAAGTCCATTAGCATACTTTTGTTTGTATGAAAAAAAGGGAAATATAAAGTGAAAGTGGAGGATATAGTCGAAAGCCATCGGGGGAGAAAGTGAACCATATTGGAGCATAATGTTCTGGTACCTTCGCCTTGTTGACAGTAGTGAGCTATTTAAAACTAATTCTACTCTCTGCTACTTTTTGTATTTTCATTTCTTTAAATGTAGATATGTTATAATCATAAATTTGGTTCAAATATATAAGAATTCGGCAATTAATAAGAAGTAAAACTTTAATTATTCATGGCACTAATGACTATTGACGTTTATATTAGGCATGATTTGGCGTTCAATATTTTCGTCCGATATTTTACCTTTCCCTTCCGAACCAATAGAAATATCCGTGCGATTTATTCGCGCAATCTTCATCTCAGAAGCTGTTCACGTCCGCGAATAATTAGGCCGTTAACTTCGCGCCCCGTCAAATAAAAGTGCTCCGCCGCCAACTGCCGCAGTGGTAATTTGGCCAAATTTAATGGCGTATAAAGTCCGAAAGCAGTATTCGCTCACGCCGTTACCATCTCATGATTGTAAGCAAACGCCAAAAACAACAGCCGACTCACTCCCGGCTCCCCCCCCCCTTCCCCTTCCCATACCCTCGTCGTCTTCCTCCTCCCTCCTTCCTTCTTCCTCCTCTTCCTCGTTCCTCGTTCCCATCCTCCTTCTCGGTCTCTTCCCCTTTTCTCCTTCCTCGTTCTCTTCCTCTATCCCCCTTCCTCGTCCTCTTCCTCCTTCCTTCCTCGTCCTCTTCCCCCTTCCTCGGCCCCTCCCTTTTCCTCTTCTCCCATTTCCTGCCCGTTGATTCTTCCTCCTTTCCCTCTTTACTCTCCCCTACCGTTTCTCTTTTTATTTCCTCTCCCCTTCTCCAATTCCCCTTTCCTCTTCTCCGCCATTCTCTTGCTTTTACTTCTTTTCTTTTCCCTTTCCTCTCTCTTTCCCATCTTCTTCCCACCTCGCTTTCCCCATCTTTCCTTTTTTTCTTACCTTCCTTCCTCTCACCTCTCTCGTTCATCAATTATCCTTTTCTATCTTCAACCCTTCCCTCCTTTCTCCCCAGCCCCTCTCCCTCTTCATACTATTTTCCACCCCCTTCTCCTTCTTCACTTTGTCTACTTTCCCTACTCCCATCCTCCTCGCTCTCTCTCTTTTATAACTCCCCTTTCGTCTTCCTTTACCTTCTTCTCCTCCTCTCCCTTCCCCTCCCTCTCCTCCCTCTCCACTCCATCCTCGAGCCTCCTCCTCTCCCTTCCCTCCCTCCCCTTCCCGCTCCACTCCCATCCCTCGTGCCTCTCCTCTCCCCTTCCCCCTCCCTCCCTCCTTTCCCACTTCTCCCTGTCATCGCCTTTATAGACCTCCTTGCAACATATGCGACCCACCAGCTGATTTATGGCCCGCTGTGGAGAGACAATTTAAAGCACCTTTGAGTTCTTTATGTTCATTCTCTTTCTCTCTCCTCTTTTCCTCTAATCTCTGCCTCTGTGTCTCTCTGTCTGTCTATGCTTCTCTCTCTCTCTCTCTCTATCTATCTATCTATATTCTATCTATATATACACACACACACATATATGTGTATGAGTGTTGTGTGCGTGTGTGCGTGTGTTTGTTTATAGACATATGGTGTATGTAAATATATATATATATACATTATATGTATATATGTATACTATATATATATATATATAATACATATATATATATAGATGGATATATAGTATGGGATGTATAGGCACATATATATATATATATATATATATACACACACACACATATATACATATATATATATATTTATATATATATATGTATAATATATATATATATATATATATATATATCTATGTATGTAATATTATATATATATATATATATATATATATATATATATATATATATATATATATATATATATATTATATATATATATATATATATATATATATATATCATATATATATATTATATATATAATATATATATATATTATATATACATATATATAGTATGTATATGTTGTGTGTGTGTGTGTGTGTGTGTGTGTGTGTGTGTGTGTGTGTGTGTGTGTGTGTGTGTGTGTGTGTTGTTTACATCTATATGTGTACCATCTATCTATATCTATATATATGTGTGTGTGTGTGCACCCCCCCCCCTCTCTATCTCTCAAATGGAAATACGTGACCCAAGCTATGGAACATGTTACCAGATAATATGAGTCATTAATAGCTTTTGTAATTTCAAAACGAAATTAAAAGAACACCTATTAAATAATCAGTTGTAGATATGAATGTATTTAATGCAAAGAATAACCATTGTAATTAATGGAAATAAAGTGTTTTTGACTTTGACTTTGACTTTTCTCTCTCTCTCTCTCTCTCTCTCTTCTCTCTCTCTCTCTCTCTCTCTCTCTCTCTCTCTCTCTCTCTCTCTCTCTCTCTCTCTCTCTCTCTCTCTCTCTCTCTCTCTCTCTCTCTCTCTCTCTCTCTCTCTCTCTCTCTCTTCTCTCCTCTCTCTCTCTTCTCTCTCTCTCTCTCTCTCCTCTCTCTTCTCTCTCTTGAGAGGCGTGTGTATTTACATGTGTGTAGGATAATACCATATGTTTCATACTTGGCCATGGGACTTACACCCTTCGGTCCATCGTGTATAGACGCTAAAGAAATTTTGGAAATTCTTACTTCAAATCTCGAGTTTCGGGGGAGGGAGGGGGGGAGGGGGGGCAAGAGGGAAGGCTTGGGTAGTGGGGGAGGGGGGTGGGGGGGGGCAATGTTGACAGAGCAGAATGAGAAAAGAGTATTGATAAAGTTCAAGGCTGGGGGCTGGTGGGTGAGGGTGAGGTTGGGGAGCTTCGAGGAGAGAGGGAGGGAAAGGAAGGGGGAATTTACGTTGGTGTCCACCCCTTTTTGGCTTTGTTGTCTGTTCTTGTTATTCCTTTTCTTTTCCTCTTCCTACTCCTTCTTCGTTTGTGCATTATTTTCTTCTTCTCCTCGTTCTTTATTTTTTGTTCTTATTCCTTTTCTTTTCCTCCTCCTATCCCTTCTCTTCTCCATTATCTTCGCCTTCTCCTCCTTCTCTTGTTTTTTGTTTGTTTGTTTGTTTTCTTTCCCTTTCTCTACTCTCTCTATCCCACCCTTTCCTCCTCTTCTCCATCTTTTCCGTCCAGTCTTCTCTCATTCTCCTCCTTCCCTCTTTCTTCCCTTCTCCCCCTTCTCTCCCCTTCCAGCGCCCCTCTGCCCCCCCCCCCCTGCCATCCGTCTCAGCCTCGTCCGCCCTGCCCATCCACCCCTCCTCTCCCTTCCTCCGCCTTCCCCATATCCCCCCTCCTCCCCCGCCTCCATCCATCCACCTCCCTCCCTTCCCCCCGCCCTCCCCATATCTCCCCTTTCCTTACCGCCTCCCCTCATCCGGCTCCCCTCCCCGGCCCCCTCCCGCCCCCCCGCAGCCGCCGCCTCAGGCCCTCCGCGCCCGCCACCTGCACCGATTTCGCCGATTCCCCGCCGCTGCCCTTCGGGGTGGGCGCTCGCTCCCTCCGCGGATCGGTCGGCCGTCGGTCAATCTCCGAGCGGGGCCGCTCTCCTGACGAAGGAGGCGCCGGGGGGGGCGGGCGACGAGGACGAAGGAGTCACACTCTCTGGCGACGTCCGAAGCCAAGCGGGAAAGGGGCGGCGCGGGAGGGGGGGGGTAGGAGGGAGGGAGCGCGTGCGTGCGTGCGTTCGTGTGTGTGTGCGTGCGCTGGCCTCCTGGCGCCGCCACCCGCATTACCGCCGACGGATGGGGACAACACACGCACCCGCACACACGCACGCGTAAAAAAGTATTGCATAGACGTGCAGTATGAATATAAACGCCCCCACACACCAACATACACGTGATCGCATAAACGCCCGTGGCAACATATAATGCTTGCTTACACATGGTCACATTCACACTTACACACGTAACTTGCACACAGAGCCAGGTACACGTCGGGCGCCGCACCAGGGAAAGAAACCCCGTGCATGCATGGCGTCAGGCGCAGCCACGCAGGGCCAGCGACCACGCACGCCCCCGGAGCGTGCCAACAGTCGGTCGCAAGCACACATACCGACCATAGCTGAGGCACGTAACTGGGCAGAGTACAAGCAAGTGACAGGGGAACGAGAGAGACGTACAAACACGTACGCACATTCATGAATAAATGGTAATAGGGCTGAATACATACATCCCCTTATGGAAGTAGACTGGCGTGTGTGCATGGACGCAGTTTAGGGCGCATATATCAGAGGGAAAGACGCCAAAATGAACTGAACAGTCAAACAAGCACACACACGCACTTGAACAAGCAGACAGGCACAGGAGGAGGGAAGTGTAAAACAAGATAAAAGAGAAATGGCGAGACGCAAGCAAACAGGTTAGAAAGTAAACACCAATGTAATCGGGTATATTATCCCTTATTCTGAAAACGACCGGCCATTAAAACGAGCAACAGACAAAAGTAAATAAATAGGCGGCCAGAGAAATAGCCAAGAATAATAGCGAGAAAGGAGTGACTAGTATATTAACAGGTTACCGGACTGACCTGCAGATGCCTTCCTCTGGATTCTGTTCTGGTGACTGACCTGTCGTGGACCAAACGGGTCTCAGGTGGCGAGGATTCCGAGGAAAAACAATTTTTTTCGCTTTGGTCTAAGAGCTAGAGTTAAGAGACAATTTGAGATTCTATTTAAGGTGTATTGGAAGGATGGGGTTGACTTAGCGAAGTGGTTTTGTTGTATTACCGTGTATCGGTTTCTGCACTCTCTCTCTCTCTCTCTCTCCTTCTCTCTCTCTCTCTCTCTCTCTCCTCTTCTTCCTCTCTCTCTCTCTCTCTCTCTCTCTCTCTCTCTCTCTCTCTCTCTCTCTCTCTTCTTTCTCTCTCTCTCTCTCTCTCTCTCTCTTCTCTTCTCTCTCTCTCTCCTCTCTCTCTTCTCATCTCGTAATCCGTTCTCTCTCGTCTCTCTCTAACACACACTTCACACACACACATTTGCACACCCACAACACACACACACACACACACAACACATTCACACACATCACACATTTCCCCCACACACACACAACCCAATACACACCACCACACACACACACCTCACTCTACCTCTCACTTTCACTTCACTCATCACCATCACAAACACACAACAACACTCTTTCACTTGGTTTGGTAACCAGCAGATTGGCATAATAGATTGGCATCTCCTGGTTTGGTAGGCTGTTTGGCAGATTCGGCGAACGATAGATAGGGCGCGTTCAAGTACGAGTGCCATAAGGAGGTGTCTATTCTAGTAAAGTTATTGTGTGTGTCTGTTGTGTATATCATAGTTACGGGGTTTCTCTAATTTTCGTTTATATTCCCTTGTTTTCTCGTCGGCAGCCTTTTCTGTGTTCCTCTAGTACTGATTTCTTGGGAGGATTGGGGAGACTATGAAGTACGTTTTGACTAGAAGTGTTTTCTCTCTTCTTCTCTCGTTCCAATCGTTCCTCTCGGTCGTCTCTCTATCCTCGTCATCATCTCTTCTCTCTCTCTCCTACCTCTCTCGAATTGTCTCTTTCTCTTTCTCATTCTTCTCCTCTCTCTCTCTCTCTCTATCTTCTACTCTCTCGGTTCCTCTCTCCTCTCTCTCTCATCTTCTCTAGATCTCTCTTCTCTCTCTCATCTTACTCTCACACACCCTCATTCTTAACTTCACTCTTACTCTCACACGTCACTCTCATCCGCACTTCAACTCTCACTTTCACTCTCACTCACTGCACGACCATCTCACAAACACACACACAACACTCATTCACTGGTTTGGTACCAGCAGATCGGCACCAATAGATTGGCACTCTGGTTTGGTACGAGCTGATTGCATCTGGTTTGGTACGAGCGCTGATTGGCATCTGGTTTGGTACGGCTTGATTGGCACCCTACAGATTGGTACCAAACAGATAGGCGAACGATAGATGTGCGTTGTATACGTACGAAGTGCATAGGAGGGTGTCTATCTGGTCAAGATTATTGTGTGTGTCTGTTTTGTACATATATTTATCACGATCTTTCTCTGTATTTCTCTTTATATTCCTTGTTCTCGCAGCCTTCTGTGTTCTCTACTTGATTTCTATGGGGGATTGGGGAAGATATAGGAGTAGTGCTTGCCTAGCAAAGTTGTTTTCTTCTCTCTCTCTCTCTCTCTCTCTTCTCTCACTCTGTCTCTCTTCTCTTCCTCTCCTCTCTCTCTCTCTCTCTTCTTCTCTCCTCTCTCTTTCTTCTCTCCTCTCTCTCTCTCTCATTTCTCTCTCTCTCTCTTCTCTCTTCTCTCTCTTCTCTTCTCTCTTTCTTTTCATCTCTCTTCTCTCTCTCTCTCTTTTCTCCGTCTCTCTCTCTTCTCTTCTCTCTCTTCTCTTCTCTCTCTCTCTCTCTCTCTTTCTCACTACTCTCTCTCTCTCTCTTTTCTCTCTCATTCTCTCTTTCTCTCTCTCTCTCTCTCTCTCTCTCTCTCTCTCTCTCTCTTCTCTCATTTCCTCATCTCTCCTCTCTCTCTCTCTCTCTCTCTCTCTCTCTCTCTCTCTCATCTTCTCACCTCTCTCTCTCTCTCTCCTCTCTCTCTCCAATCTTCATCTCTTTCTTTTCTCTCTCTCTCTCTCTGCTCTCTCTCTTCTCTTCCTCTCTCTCGTCGGGGTCTTGTCTTCTCTCTCTTCTCTCTCTCCTCTCTCGTCCACTCTCCTCTCTCTCTCTCGTCGACTCTCTCTCTTCCTTCTTCTCTCTCTTTCTCTCTCTCTTTCTACGTTCTCCTCTCTCTCTCTTCTCTTCTCCAACTCGTCTCTCTCTCTCTCTCTTCTCCTCTTCTCTCTTCTCACACACACTCTGTCGTCTCTGTCTCCTCTACTC
>NW_020868468.1:165853-170853 GCF_003789085.1 Penaeus vannamei | reverse complement strand
TTCCCTTAAAAGACCACAACGTGAACAAAAATTGCCTCAAATACAATATTTAATTAAAGCATCAACGAATATCTAATATCATTTATTTTATCAAGAATGGAAAAGGTTTGTTCACTCGTTGATATAATAGAATGATATAATTTCCTGGTAAAACTGAATTTCACCATTATTATTATCATTATCATCATCATTATTATCATCATTATTATCGTCATCATCATTATCATTATCATCCTCATCATCAACATCATTATTCATCATTATTATTACTAGAACTACTATTACATACATTATTAATATTACTATAATTATTATCATTATCATTATTGTTATTATCATTATCATCATTATCATTATTATTATGTATTGTTGTTTTTATCATTAATATTACTATAATTATTATCATTATCATTATTGTTATTATCATTATCATCATTATTATTATTATGATCGCAATCCTTATCATTATCATCATTATTACTATTTTTAACATTATGATTATCTTTATTGCTATTATCATCATAACTAACTTTTGTCTTCTTTTTTAACATCATCATCATTATTATCATTGTTATCAGTATTGCTTTTCTCATTATCATCATTATTGTTATTATTACCATCCTTATCAGTATCGTCAATATCACTACTACTAGTAATAAGAGTAGTGGAAGTATTGGTTTTATCATTATCATTATCATCATTATCATCATTATTCTTGATATTATTGATATAAGTGTTTTTAATAATATTGTTGTCTTGTTATTATTGCTGTCTCTTTTTTTCTTCCCATCATTATTATTGTTGTTGTTATTATTATTACTATTATCATCTTCCTTATTGTTATCATTATCATTATTATCATTATTACTATTATTATTATATTCGATACTATTAAATCAGTAGAACTATCATAATAATCGCTGTTATCTTTACCATTGTTACTATTACTACCATTGTCATCATTATCATTATTATCATTCCTATTATTGCTATTATCTTTATCATTATTGGTAATATTATAATTATCATTATTATCATTACTAGCATTATCATTTTAGTTTTCAGGTATTCTTATCATTAATATTATCATCATCAATAACATTATTATCATCTTTAATATTATCACTATTATTATGATCACTGTCATCGCTATTGTAAGTCGCTTCAGTTTCTCAGTTTCTCCCTCATGAAAATGTTAGGAGTTACTAATGAGCCAAGTTAAAAGTAGCATACAACATATTACAAAGCAGGGAGGATGAAAAGGAAAATAATGTAATCTTTAGAAGGTGTGTTTTTTTTCTTTTATTTTTTATTTTTTTAGACATAAGGGAAAGGGTTCCTGGAAGTTTTGTTTACTAGTCTATTTGTTCGTAATCTTTTATATACACTGTGGTAAGTTCTCCTGTTGTTTCTAAGTATTTCTTATGCTTCTTTCTCTCTCTCCTCTCTCTCTCATTCTCTCATTCTCTCTCTGCCATCTCTGTCTCACTCTCTCATTCTCTTTCTCTCTCTCCCTCTCTCTCATTTTCTCTCTCTCTCTCTTCTCTCTTCTCTCTCTCTCTCTCTCTCTCTCTCTCTCTCTCTCTCTCTCTCTCTCTCTCTCTCTCTCTCTCTCTCTCTCTCTCTCTCTCTCTCCCTCCTTCCGCCGTTGCCTCGCTCGTCCCTTGCGCTTTGGGTTTTTCCTTTTGGCCCGATGTTTTCTTTGGCTTCTCTGTATACAGCTTTTGTAGCGGCTGGAGTCTTTTCTCAGCCTTAATCTTGTTGCATCTTCTCCTCTCCCCTTTTCCTTCTTTTTCTCTCCCTTCTTCCCCTTCCTTTCGTTTTTCTTTTTATAATGATTTGCATCATCAAATTACTATCATTCTCGATTTCTTTCTTATTATTTTACTTCTTTCTCGTGTTCCTCCCTTTATTCTCATTCTTATTCTTAGTCTTATATTTATTCTCTATACGTTATCTCTTCTCCACAAGTTATCATTATTTCAAATGGCGGTGTTAGGGCTTCATTCCTTAATGTTTTATGTTAATAGTGATGAGGATGATGATGAGGATGATGACAATAATGACCAATGTGACAATAAAGATATGTTAATGATAAAATGCTTCTACTACTACTACTAATAATAATGCCAGCACTCATAATGATAATGGTGACCGTAGATGACATTATAAAAAATAAGGAAAATGAGTTTACAAGTCAACCCAATTCCGCTATGCCCTTAACTGAGTCTTTCCTCTCAGTGTAATATAGTTCCCCATCTTTCGTTCACTTTTCTCCGAAGTTATTGTGTGAAAGTCTAAAGATTTTCGAGCTAAGCCGCCGATGTTTCAAGATCCTGAAAAAAGACCCAGACCTTAATCCTCTTTCAATTCTTCTTCTTCTTCTTCCTTCTCTTCCTGTTTATTTCTTTCTCCTTTTCTCCTGCTGTCCTCTCTCCCTCCTATGCATTACTTTCCTCCCTTCCGTCCCGACATCCCTGATATGAAACATTTTTCAAGAGGTTGATGGTCTTCCAGTTCCAATCACGAAGGACAATCCTGTTTCCAAAGAAGGTTGTAATACAATGTCCCCGTTTGGTGTGCAAATGGGAAGTGTATTTGCCAAAACCTTGAAGCTTCCTTTTGCACCCTTTGCTATTTTCCTGGCGAATTACGGAAGAATCCCAAGACGGCGAAGTGTTGGATTTGTTCACCCGCAGGCTACTCTACTTCCCGGGCAGAAGCAGGAAAATAGTATTTCAATAAGCTTTCATACACTATTAAGAATATTACATTCCTGGCTTTCTACTGTACACTAATGCTTTGAGTTTATCGGTAAAATGTGTATGGGTAATGTGCTGTATGCCTCTTTGGACGGATGAATACTTCACTTGCATCTAAATTTCGTGATTTTTTGGCCTCTGGTGCCTTTACATTAACTTACTTCTATTCAGTTCACAATATTAAGAAGGGCAATGCAGAGACGTTATAAAAGGTATGTATATTTGTGGTTTTATTGCGAGGAAAATAATGACCGATTTCATTTCTATTATTTACCAAATCATTTCAGTGCACGCAAGAAATATCTGAGCTAAATAAACAAATGCTTGGAAATTATATCAGTGAAATTCGTTTTATTTTACATACCAATGGTGTGTCTTTTATTATGATTTGTGTTCTGCTGAAGGGCAGCTCAGTGTACAATGCAAGTTTTTATTAGTGCAATGAACATTGCTTGAACTTTGATATATTTTTTTACAATTTATACGTTAAGAACCTTTTTTGGCCTAATACCATAAAGAATGCCTCGTCTGTATATCACGAATAGATATTATGGATTAAAAAATGTGATCTATAAATAGCACTTGAATTTTTATCCTCCCCCACACCCCAGAAAAAAGAGAAAGAAACAAAGAAAAAAACACTAAACTTTTCGTTGTTCCCGTTACAGAACAGGCAACCAAGGCATTCCGATGAGGCAAGGGGTCCACTTCAAAAATGAATGACGCGGATACCTCGGGGTACGTTGTTTGCACACAGGAACTCACATGGCTTGTGGACTAATAAAAGAAGCCTTGATATATGATGCTGAGAAGCAGATCTTGATCAGTAATAATCTAAGAAAACTACTAATAAAAATTATAATGATAATAATGGCAATATTGATGACAATGCCAATAATAACACAGCCAAATGAATCGTAATAATGAGGGTAATGACAGTAATATTAATTTCAAGAACAACAACTACAACAGGAAAAGGAACTACAACAACATGAAAGATAACAAGAAGAATGTTTAAATTAGCATAATTAAACTAAATAATAAGGAAAAGAAGAAAAACTTCTTACGAAATTCCTGCCCCGTAAGCGGCCCAGAGAAGCTCTCTCGACATCACCAGTTCGCCAGTCTCTTTGCATATTCATTCTTATCGATTTGAGTCTTGAGGACTGCGACTCACTCACGAGGGCAGGCAGCTGTGATGCTCAAGAGGCTGAGAGGAAAAATGTGGAACTGAGATTTGAGTTACTTAAGAGACATGATAATGGTAGTGATAGCAATGGTAATGAGGATGATAGAGATAATAATGATAATATTATTAGCAGTGCTACAATTACTGCGAATAGAGGTAAAGTAATGTTGATAATATTGATAATGATTATGGTAATTAAAATAATGATGACAGTAATAACAACAGCAATGATAACACAAATACTAATAACAATTTTAATAGTAGAAATGATAACAGCAGAAACAATGCTCATGAAAATAATGAAAACAATATCAATGATAATATCAAAGGTAAATAGGATAAAAATAATGATAATAATAATAACAGTAATAAAATTGATAATAAGAATAATAATGACAAAAATGATGATAACAATAACTGTTAGAAGTTATCCAGTGCATCTTAACGCCGAACCTGCCAACCTCACCAAATGAAAGGCCTTCACTTAGCATTAAGCAATGGCAAGATTATGCTAACAGCAGACTCGTCCCAGACAAAGCGAAGATTGAAGCATCACACACGTACCCAGACACACACATTTATATATATATATATATATAATATATATATATATATATATATATATATATATTATATATATATATGTATAATATATATGTATGTATGTATATATGTATATATATATGTATGTATGTATGTATGTATATATATATATATATATATATATATATATATATATATATATATTATATATATATATATATATATATATATATATATATATATATATATTATATATATATGTATGTATGTATATATACATATATATAGCGATAGATAGACATACAGATATAGACAGATGTAGATATATTTGTGTGTGCGTTAATGTGTGGACTTCCTCCGTGTCCCGGGCGAGGGCGACGTCGATGGCTTCGGCGCCCAACAAGCATGCAACATTACGCGATAGAAATGGCAACAGAGTGGCTAGAGCTCTCGGTAATACAAGCCGAGTGACATTTTCTTTAACTTTTCTTTTTTTTTCCTTTTCA
>NW_020868468.1:88353-103353 GCF_003789085.1 Penaeus vannamei | reverse complement strand
TAGAATGATTTCAAATAAAAATCACGTTTTCCACCGACAGGCAAACTTTTCCACGCTGCTGGTAATTCAATTTGCTTTGAAGTGGAGAGTGAAAAAGCAATGACAAAAACTGAATCTTGACAAATGAATGAAAGGTCAAAGGAATATGTGTCGCCAACACTCGAAAAAAGGCAATGGAAATAGATAAAAAATACAAAACTTTGATAAATAAAAAAGAAACATTTATGGAAGGAATACATAACTACTACAAACATGTGCACTTCTTTTTATGTTGTGAGTAATTGCAGTTTTTCATCACTTTTTTATCACAACTGCTATCTTTTGATACATATTCTTTTTATAGCTTTCCTCACATATTCATAATCTCTATAGAAGTATATGTATATATTGCACGCACACACACACATCACAACACACACCACACCACACACACACACACACACACACACACACACACACACACACACACACACACACACACACACACCACACATCACATTATATATATATATATATTATATATATATATATATATATATATATCATATGTATGTATATATTATATATAATATTATATATAATAGTATATATATATATAGTTATATATAATTATATATATAATATATAATTATATATCGTATGTGTGTGTGTGTGTGTGTGAGTTATTAAGTGTCTGTGTATCACAATGTGTTGTGACCAATGAGTCTGCTTAGACTGAACAGTTTAATGAAACGACAGATATAAGCATCAAAGCCTTCCAAATTCTAAAAAATCTTTTGTCTAAAAGAAAAACGCATCTGGCTGGAAGGAAAAAAGGAAGCAAAAGAAAACAGAGAACGAAGCAAACACGCAAGAAAGAAAGAAACGAAAAAGATGAGATTCAAACACATGGAAAACAAGGAATGAAAAGACAAAGGAATTACCAAGGAAAGAACACAAGCCTTCGCCACGGGGGGGGGGGGAGGTTAAAGAAAAGAAGACAGGAAAAAGATGCGAGAAAACAAGAATATATGAAATCGTTTATAAATAAAGATAGAGAGGTAGATGAATAGGACAATAGGTAGGAAGATAAACAGCTGAAGTCTTATTTTTACATCATACAGTTTCTCTTTCACTCTCTCTCTCTACATGTATACACCACACCAGTTAAGATTATCTATTTTGAGGAATATCTTATTAATCATGCAACTAGCAAATATGTTTACTATTGTACATTTTACATAGTATTTAACGTGGTGCATTATAATCCACTCATTGGTAATTGTGATGAGAAAAAAACAAAAAATCATTACACGCCACACAACAGCAATTACACGCTTGTTTTAAAATTACACAAATATTTCGCTCGCTCACTTAAATTCTATACATGCAAATAATATACATATTACATTTACGTATCTAGGCTCATACTGATGATTATATAAGAGCCTCAAAAATCAAGCCATCTGTATTATTAATGAATATAACTCATATAATGACCGGGATTACCAAATAATAAGACTTTGCCAGTGGGTGCAGCGAAGATAGGCCCGAATTAATCCATGCAGCTAAGTGGATGTTCGCTCGGCCGGGGCTGCACCCTGATTAAAGTCAGCCGAAAGAAAGAGTGAGGGAGCGGACCAGATTCCTTTCCTCCGTAGAGATTAACGATATGACTGACGGAAATGTTAGGTATTTTGCGCGATCTTAATCGAAAATTGTCAAATATACCGTAAATCTGAATTTCAGGAAGTGTCCCCTACGACCTCAACCGATTAATTTGAATAAACACATTTTATCCTAATTATTAGACCACGGATAGATACCCATAAGTGATAATTTACAAAATACATGAAACTTGCCTACAGTTCTTCGTGAGCAAATAACAACTTTATAAAAAGTATTCAGTTGTCGTCTCAGAAATGAAAATTTATGCATTGATGGTCTAAACGGTTTGCGCTTATTTACTACGTAGCTTCCACTGTAGCATGTCCCTTAAAAAGTACCCTCCCTTAGGGTTTTGAGTGGTTAATAGAAGCGTTTCGTCCACTCAGAGTATATAAGCATAATAACAACAAATTCACCCACTTGTGCAATACACTGAAAAGGTTTATAACCACTCGTTTTTCCAAGAATTATATTAAATAGAATCACAGGAAAATTCAATAGGCCAATTTCTTTTCCGTGAAAGAAACGGATGTTGATCGTATTAAGAAAACAGATGACTTAGGGGCGTTTTTTAAACACAGGCGCGGCATTTCACTCTCCCCGCGTGCTGAAATGCTGCGCCAGTGTGAACAGAGATGCGGAAAACCTGTGTTGTAGACCGTATGTCATTATTCTAATATATATAATTTATCATTTTTATTCTACTTTATTTAACTGGAAAGCAAAAACCAATTTTCTAACTGGCAAGTAAATAGGCAACTCAGTCCAGACACAAATACTCCTGATCCCGATTACGTGCAGTGCAAAAGGTAATCCCGGGTACCTGGCACACCCACGCCGCCTCCAGAGACATATCTCTCGCTCAGGGTGTAACCTCAAAGGCTATTTATGATTGTTCCCGCAAATCGTTGTGGACGGAAATTGTGTGTATATTTTCAACAAAAACCTTTTAATCATATTCATTTAAAGATTCTTCTGTATACATTGTTGATTGAACAGAAGATAGAGCTTGAGGGATATGGCAAACTTTTAAAGGGGCCAGAAGAAGGAAAACAGAGACGAAAGGGAACTAAATACTCACTAAGCCATTAATTTAGCTCAAAAAAAGAATAAGGAGGCTGTGTAAACTATGAAGCTTCAGGATATTTATTAATTAGTTATAAATTCGCGATTATGTGTCGAGTTGGGTTCGTGACTAGGGCGTAGATACAAAAAACGAGGGGAAAATGTCACAATAAGGTAAGTATCACAATAAATACAGAGATGAGCAGAATAATGATATCCGCTCGATTATATACTATGTATAAATAACATAAGATTAATAGAAAATCCTAATTATAAGGGAAGAATTATAAAAATAGTAATAATCTTCTAATGTGAGAATAAGTAGGAATTATAGGACAATGACTATTAATTATCTAAATTAACAATGTATGGAAGAGGGTTCGTTGTTAACTCGAAAAATAAATTCATATCTTAAATGAACCCACAGATACTTACCAAGTCGTTAAGTTAAAATATTAACAATAATAATATTAAAAGTGAATCACTCGCCTCCCGAGCCGCCAACTCCACCTTAAAATAAAAGAACTTCTACATTCTTTGTAATCGGGTCCGAATGATTTGTAATATCGAAAAAATAAAATCCTGTCACGTCCTTAGAAGCTCGAGAGAGGGAAAACTCGGATAAAAGAATAAATGATTAGATTAAGTTATAAAATAATGTGATTAATAACAAGGATAAAAGGTATTAAATGGGTATCCATTGAAATATATTTGAAGCACCATCGTAGGTATATGATCTGATTAAGCACTAGTGCGTTGCCATGGGTGACCGTTGTTGGGCAGATGAACGACTTGATCTCCGCGGCTAGTGCCTGTGAGTGCCCGCCCTTACGAGTTGATGACGCAGCGGTTCCGAGACTTGTCGACAGAGCGCGGGTGGAGAAGTGCGGTGCTGGATTGATGATGATAATGAATATGTGGTGTCAGATTGGATGGGGACTGGGTGCGGTATACGGTGTGATGAAGAAATGGGAAGATATGGGATGAATAATATGATGCGTTGGAGCCATTCAAGATTTGTAAAGCTATTTAAGTAAAAATAAGATTTAACACAAAGTTGAATCAAGGAGAAGGAAATTAAATCGCAAGATAAAGTGCTGTGAAAAATGGAACTAGATATACATGATGTAAAGAATTACCAGAGTGTTATAAGAAAATGCAAAAGTTGAAGCCAGAAAAGGAGTATGCAGATAAGGTGCGGAGCAGAAAAGTATAAGAACGTAGAAATCACAATAGTAAAAAAGGAAAAGAATTAAGACGAAAAGATAAAAACGATTTAAGGTATATGGTCAACGTAAAAAGTGAATGCTAGAGGATGATAGAAGAAAGGAGTTTAAAAGTTGCAATAAAGTGAAAAGGAAATTAAGGAAAATTGTAGAAACGATTGAATGTAGATTTGAATGGAGGAGATACGCAATGAGAAAAAAAAACACTGGTAATTTATAAAAGCAGAAATATAAGCAAAGAGAATGCGAGAAACCGAATGAACAGTGGATGAAAGAACGTGAGTACTTAGGAAAGCTGTTGAGGAAAACCAGAGAAAGGAGTAGGCAAGAAAACCAAAGGATGTGGAATACGCTGAGAACTAGAAGATGACACGGTTATACAGAGAGAAGGGAACTGAAGGAAAGGCGAAAGAATGAGGGAACCTTTCGCATATATGGAATGTAAGTATTATTAAGTAAATATATTTAGCCTCAATAATATAAATATGAAGTAAGTATAATAGTATATTATTATATGAAGTGACATACAGGAATAAACGTATTATAAATATATATAGTAGTGGATGAGAGGGGTTAATAATAATAATTATATTTTAAGTATACGTCCCTAATTATATATAGAGGGCTATGAATAGGTGTATAAGTATATAATATAGGTACTCACGATACTCAACGATCGATTCCCCACACCACAAAGACACACACCAGCACACCACACCACGACACCACACAGGCAACGTCCAGTAGTAATTAGTATATATAATATAGTATAATATAATATTAGTAGGTATAATATATATTAATATATATACACAGCGACAGCACTGACACTACCACACACACAACACAACACACACACACGAGAGCACAGTCACGACATCCATATACGATAGGGGGTACGATATATACTATTTAGTAGATAGGAGACGACCTATATATTTCATAATTCATAATATATAATATATATATTTATATATATATATATGTACCTACCATCAGACACAACATTTAACACACACAGCACACATCACACAGACAGGAACACACATTCAGCACATGATAGATTTAATAAAAAAATATCTCATATACTTACTATAATATATATATATATACTATATATTTATATATATTATGAATATACACACACAAGACACGTACACACACACACGTAACACACACACTCACACACACACACCACACTACTACACAACCACACAACACAAATATTATATAATATTATATTGTAAGTTGAAAAATAGATTATATTTAAATATTATGGTATATATAAATATATATATATTGTAATATTATATAATTTACTATAAGTTATATATTGTGTGTGTGTGTTGTGTGTGTGTGCTCGGTGTGTGTGTGTGTGTGTGTGTAGTGTGTGCTTGTAGGGGACATTTTTTATATTATTTATATCCTCCTATAATTTAATATATATATATATATAATATAATATAAGAATAGTAAATTGTAGATATATATATATATATATATTATAGTTATGTAGTAATATATCAGTGTGCGGAAGTAAGTATATATATATTATATATATTTTGTACCTCTCCATCCTTTCGAACATTGGTAGTAATAGTAGTAGTATATTATATATATTTGTGTATGTTGTATGTGGGTGTGTTACCACATGATATTAGGTACACAACACACATCCACACACACACCTACACACACCACACAATAGCTACACACAGGCAGGCACGAGGCACGAGCACACACACATAGCAACAACACACACTACACACATTCAATGTACTATTTACTTGGACATCATATTATATAGGTCTAGTATATAACGTATATTCATTATAGTTATATTATGAATATATATTATATATATAACTCCATATATATATATAGTATGACACATATTATATTGGATGCGCAGAGATGTGTGTTTTCATGAAGGGGGGCAATCATCTACGGCGGCGAGACGATGTGGACATGACAGATTCTAAAATGCTCTCGGCTTATATTTCCTGGTAGAAATTAATTTTTCTCAGGGTTCAGGATTTGGTGGGCGTTTTGACCGCGCGCGCGGGTAGGGGAGAGCGGGGCGGGTACCGAGCAGAGTTGCAAATCCTGAACACGAAACCGACGCTCTATTTTTTAAAGAACAAAGGTTTTGCTTTTATTATTCTCATCATTTTATTTTCATTTTCTATTTTCGACTGTTTCTTATTGACTTTTCTTTTCTGTAAAAATTATTCGAGTTAATATGGTATCTAGAAAGATAAAAAGGACTTTTTGTCTTCAGATTTGTATCCTGCAGAATATCCCTTAATATTCCAAATGTAATATATTCGTAAGTTATCAAGGATAAATAATAAATATATCAATATTAATATATATATATAGTATATAGTAGAAGTAATTATTACCATTAGTTATATTATTACACTAATTAATGCATACTAAATAAATGCTTTTATATAATAATTTAATATGTGAGTGATACTTTAATTAGTACTAACTATTTTTTATGCTATTAATTTTAGAATCTCTCATTGATAACTATATCATTTATATCAATAGTGAATTTATACAAATTCAGCCCAATTAATTGATAATAATATTATTATATAATATATATATAAATTTATGAACGTAAAGACAAGTAATATTAAATAATAAGTGATATTTATTAATTAGTCAATGATTAGATTGGATGTTATATTATATATATGATAATTTCTAATTGTTTCTATTAATTATAACGTATGTAATTTTAATATATCTTAAGTGGGTAAATAGTGAAGTATTATTATAAATATATAAGTATAAAATATAGAAGTGTATATAGCTATATAATAGGGAAACGAGGTAGGGTACTATAAGTAACGAATGTAATTTTATATGCAAGTATCATTATATTATATATGATATATATATAGATATTTCTATTAACCATATATGTGGGTGTGATGTGTGGTGTCACCAAATTTGCTAATTGTGTGTGTGTGTGTGGGTGTGTGTGTTATCCACTATTCACACATCAATGAAGTAGTGAAGGTTAATCAACTACACCCTCACTCTGAGATTGTCATTCACCAGAGTGCGCGTGAGGATTAGAACGGGATTACCTCGAGCGGTGTAGAAGGTCTCGAGAAAAAAGCCTTTCCCTCGGCAGACGGCGATGGAAACGACAACATGTTCGCCGGGTGTCGGGATTGCAGAAAGCTAAGCGATCAGATTTGTTCTGATCTTTTCATCCGATAATGGACCTCTGAAGATCGCTAATCTTTATTCTCCTCTTCCTTAATAGAAGTTGCGTTTGTTAAGCCCGCATTAGAGAAATTAACATCAGCAGAATAACAGGCTATTGAGCGAGAAAAATTAAAACACACCAGCTAGTTCTCTCTAGCCGGAAAAAGGGACTTTTGTTCCTCCTAGATACTGCGATTTCCACTGAACAGTTACTCCTGGGGGAAAAACAATCTCATTTTCGCTTCCTCCTTGAACTGGGAACACAGAGCTGTATCCACTCTCACGCAAGTGCTGAAAAGGTTATTGCAAGCTCGTGAAAGGACTGCAGAGGAGTGTAGTACTGTCCATTTTTGGAGGAATCTATATATCACTAATCTATGCTCTATTCATGGAACAGATAAATGTGCGATGATGATGAAAAACACTACACCGACAATTACAATCGCAAGATTAGACAAGACTCTCCTGGATATATAATAAACCTGGATAACATATATATGCTCATGGTACCTAAAACACGTATTACTTCTAGTAAGTCGCTCTGTGTTTTCCGGTCTCTGACTAACTAACTAAAGTTCAGACCCTATATTATATATATTTTATGATAGGATTATATATAGCCTTGTATAGTTTAATTCTCTTTTGTAGTATATATAATTATAGGTATCAATACTATGATTAGCCCCTATATTAATCTGCCCTCTTACCCTATGCCACCTCCTCAAGCGATTATTTTTTAGTTGGATAAAATAGTTTATGAGATAGAAATAATAAAATATATCAAAATATCCATACTAATGGACCTATAATCAGTATTATATTACGGATATATCTATATATACTCCAGGTATAAATTAAATACGCCGCCGTCGTGAGTTCGGACGTCGGGTTGACTTTGCAGGTCCTACATCGACCTCAATGTAAGGTTTTCGAAATACAACCGTTACATTCGTGGAGACCTACACCTCATAGAGTAATCCTCGAAGACTGATGTTGGTGAATAATTTCTCTACAGACGAGGGTGATTTATTTGATTACTAAATTGCAATTAAAGGAGCTCCTAGAAGTCAAAGGCTATCTTCTACTGGTGAGCGGGGCCATAGTTGGAACAAGATACCATTTGTATATAATTAGACTCATTTTTGCCGGTGTACGGGCGCCTTGTCGATTACCTTCTCCTAATTGAAAAGGCCCCCTGTCATAATGTTCGATCGGGAGTGAGGCTAGGTGACTGATTGTTCTAGTTGCACTTACCAACCTTTTTCCTAATATAACTTTTGCTAGTAACTTGCCAGTTAGACCTATTTACATGACAGTGATAAAAATGAGGTAGAAGCAGGAGCGGGTACTGTTAACAATGTCTTATTGGATGCGAGCAAAACACTGGTGTCGCGCCTAATATTAAAGGTTACAAGACCTTGATTTTTGCTCTCGTATGATGTTTTGCAATTTACCTATCTGAGTCTTTGGTAAAACCTTAGTAGTGGCCCGGCTCAATCGCAATATTTAGTATAGAGTGAGAGCAGAAGCCCAATTGGGTGCTAGGAAAGATCTCCTGGCCAAAGGACCAAAGAATCAGGACTTTGAGGGACTTGCTAGGAGAACCTTGTTCAGTCAGGTACCGTTTGCTTGCGGCAAGGACATTGAATAGCAATTCAGAAGCCTTTTCTATCATACCCTTGGTAGCTGCAGTTCATAATAACTCTGGACTGTCAGAACCCAGGAAATTGGCAGGCTCATGTACCGTTGGTGCATTGTGGCCTCTCCGTACCGTGGCCTGTCTATCGCATACTCCCCTATTTCTCCCTCGTACCTAAGAGTCCGGAAGATTTCTCTCTCTCGGTACCTGTGCAGAATAGGACCAATACCGTCTACGGGTTTTTCACGGTGGCTCCCTTTCTGGTTTAATGCCAGTTTATCTCTGATCCTTCTACCGGTAGTGTGGAAACCTTGATGACTTGTTAAATTACCTCATATGCAAATGGATAGTCTATTGTCTCTTTTGAGTCTGCCTTTTTTTTTTGTTAATGGGATTATGGTCACATTTGCGCCGGTAATTATACATTGCGTTTATTATATGTGATAACTTTGTATGGCAATGGTGGGACCAGTGTGTTGTGGCTTTTCCTGGGAAACACTTTTGTACTAAAACAAACTGGCTCACTAATCCGGATCGCCAGACTTCAGGCGATATGGTCCACCTGGCTTTCGCTTTCCACAGGCCCTTGATCCTGCCCATTTTTCAGGTATGTCTCTGTAAAGAGACAACCTTGTGGGTAGGTGGAGTGAGTGAAGGGTGGTGCCTGTGAGTACGACCTAGGGAGGTCGTGGCTTGGGGCCAGACGATCAAACCTGTCGGGAGAGCTCGTAGATGAGGCCGGGCCCCTGCCTGGCAATTTGCCATGAGGGATCCCAAAAGGTGAACCAGGAAGGTGGACGCGGCTATGCGCCCCCATCGGGCGTTAGCTCCGGATGATGATGATTGTATGAGTGATATATTATATATATATATTGCCACACAACACACACAACATATTATAATATATATCTATATATATATATATATTATATTATGGTATATAATATATTATATATATATATATATAATATATGATGATGTTATATGGATTTATGTATAATATATATAGTATATAGTGTTATACATAGTAATGTATAATAAATCATTATATATCATATATATATATATATATATATTTAAATACTCCGATGTGTATGTATAATTATATATATATATAGCGTATAATATATATTTTATATTGAGTGATGTGTATATTATACTTATATTATATTATATGTGTGTCCGTCGTTAGTGTGTGTGTAGTGTGATGTGTGTGTGTGTTGTGTTGTTGATTAGTGTTAGTAGTATATGTGATTGTGTATTATGTAGTTGTGGTTAGTACATATTTGAATTAAGTTATATTATATATTAAATATATATATACTTACTACTATATATATAACTTTATAAGTCATCATACTATTAATAAATATTTTATATATATATATTTATATATGCCCTAAATTAAATTATAAATAGTATATTAATATATATTATAATATAATAATATACTAATCATATACACTTATAACACTATTATAATATACAATATATACTAGGTTTATATATGTTAATATATACCATATATCATACCTGAGTAACTACTAGTAATTAACGGTATAACCAACCCCTTACTTAAGGTTTATATATTGTTATACTAGGGGTAGTTAATATAATATATGTATATATATATATATATATCCCGCTAAGCATTATATATATATAATAATCAACGAATTTGCACGTATTCCTATATTTATATACTAATTTCCTTATAAACCTCCAGTATATAAATATAAAATATATATGGTATATATATATTATGATATTATGTATTAATATAATATAATATATATATATATATATATAATTAATATAATATGAATAATATAATATTATAAATAGTTAAATATATATATTATATTATAAGTGTATAAAAAATATATTTATATATAATAATTATTAAAAAAATATATTAATTATATATATATATATATTATAATAATAGAAGATGTATTATTTTATATATTAGTTGTATTTAGATATATAATCCATTACTTATAATTATAATAATTATAATATATAATATTATAATACATGTCGTACTTGTGAAAACGACATTTGAAACAACAGGCCTACGAGGAACCATACTTAACGGGGAAGCATGTAATTGGTGATAGTCGACGGCCGGCGCGGAGTGCCTCAGGGGGCCTGGATATGCAGCCTAGGACTACCGAGAAGGGAAGTGACGGACCGCTGGGCCTTGACCTTGTGAAGCAGACAATAGTACTCTCCATGGCTTTCTGGTGTTGCCGTAGAAGAGATATTTAGCTACTCGCCCCATCCACCATTGGAGTTGTTCTCGTTGGTGACATTACGCGAACGGACGATGGTTGTATGTCTGAGCGAGCAAGGTGTAATATCTCATTGTAGTAAATTATTACCCTTTAGCATATTATTTTGGATTTTGATAGTTTGTTAGTAAATCAGGATAAGTTTAACTAACTGGGTCTGGTTGTGATATCAAATCCTGTGGAAATTACTAGGCCCGGTGGGTTAGTTACCAAGAGTTTGTCTCCCTGTCCTACAAGAGATGGAGTAGGTGGCAAGTTTGTTATTTTAATTAAGGATATTTTGCTCAGACAAAAGAGATAACTGAATTAGGAGAATTTCAAAGATAGACTCCTTGTAGTAGTGCTGGGCATATAACACAGTTATATATTCTCAGTAATTTAAATATAGTAATTTGACTCGAGCCAATACTAAGACTCATATATATAATTTTATATTATTATAGTATTTAATATATTATATACGATAGTAATGAATTTTATACTATTGTGATCTGAGTATACAAATATATATATAGAATCATAATATATACCACTATATATATGTGTTGTGCGATGTGTGTATATGTTTATTGGTATGTACCTTATATACAATATATGCGTTTGGTTATAATTTATATATAATACTACTCTTAACTATATATATATTGTATACTTATAAAATGTATATTGTAATATTATATATAGTATAAACAGAGTACAAGTATATATATCATAAACTAGATATAGTAGCCGCTATGTATATATGTAATATGTAAGTATACTGTAATATTTTATGAGATGTACATATATGTAATATAGATACTATAATTACTCGATTATATCGTATATATTATAAGGATAAGTACAATAAAAATATATATATGATATTTTCTTTATTATATAATATATCTATATAGCGACTTATATAGTCCTAGAATTTACCTATAATACTATTAATATTAAAAGTATATTGTGTATGATTGATTCTATTAATATAAGCTTTATATATAGATACTTGAACTATATGAATATATAAATACTATTATAATTATCTTATATAATAGTGTTATCATATGATATAAATCTTATATATTTTATTCTGAGACAGTATATATTCACACACACACCCACACACACACACACACACACACACACATTTAACTTTATATATATTAGTATATCTATATATATATATAACGTATATAGTATATATATATATATAATATTTAGGTAAAATTTTAAAAAAATTATATTATGTATATTATATAATTCATATATAGGTAGTATATATATATGAATATTATATATGATTATTAAAATAGATATATTTGAATAAATTAATTTCTTATATTTATTTTCACTACCTCACCTAGTAATAAAAAAATAATAAGAATATAATATGAGTATAGTGAGGTTATATAATATCGTTATGTAATAATATAATGTTATATAATATATATAGTTAATAATATAATATTATAATATATATATATATATATTATATGGTATATATAATTGTATATCATCTTATATGTATATAGTATAAATATTAATTTTTATTATGTGATGTATATAGGTTATATAGGAGTAAATTATAAATATATGTTATTTAGATCTGAAGGCTATACCCTAATATACGATAAGTATATATAAATATATTAACTATATACTTAGCTAAATAGTTAAGTAACCTATTTATATCATTATTATTAAATATTAATAAATTATACATACATACATCTATAAAATATAAATATTATTTATATAATATTACATAGTAATTATTAGATATTAATAATTATATCACATGTTATTAGTATATATCATATACTAAATAAGTCATAAAAGCTAAGAAATAGTTAAATAATGAATAATAATAGTAAGAAGAAAATATGAAATATATAATATCTATCTATGGGGTAGTATGAGTATAGTGGATTCATATATAATAAATTTACAATAATTATAAATATATATGGAATCTTATAGTATCTGGATAAATATAAACAGTTACATTACTCATATTATATTAACGCTATATAGCATGATAATAAATATAGTTATATTATTTATATGGGTTGTACTATTATATATTAATGAATATATGAATATATACTATAATGAGTTATACCTATATATATACGATAACATACAATACGAATATCACTCACCAATACAATAAAACTAACATACATTAATTTAATATAATTAAATATATAATAATATATATTATTTAGTCTATATTTACATCCTAAACTATATATATATACAATTATTTTTATCTTATAAATAGAATGATCATAATATATAACGATTAAATATATATATAATTATATATATATATATATATATATTATATACTATAATATTATTGTCCATATATATAATTTTCATATGTATATATTTATATTCTGACTATAATATATATCTATATATATATACCTTATATAGTATATAATAATAATAATATCTATAGCCTATACATACATACCATACCCTAACATAAGCTCCTCCCACTCACCTATATATCACTATTAATATAAATCATAATTATTATATTAAATATATATATATATACTAATTATAAACAATATAATATATAGCCTATTACTTGTACATACATACCGTAGATTAATAGATATATAATAATAATATAATATATAAATTTTATAGAATTATAATATATATAAATATTATTATATATATATATTATTCATAATATATGATATATATGATATTATTTAGTCATGATCTAGGGTGTGCAGAGATAAATTGGCCCGTGACCTGTTGTATTGCAGCAAGTTAAAACTTTGTTTGTACTAATGGAGTCGGCGTCTCTCTGAGCAGATCTGAGGAAAAGAACGAGAGTTATGGAGAAAGGGGAGACCGGGAATAAACAGAAGAATAAGAGCTCGAACCCGAATAACACAAGATGAAAGTAACAAAGTTTCTTCGAGGGTAATGAAACCGGATAGACTTGCATTCGTTTATAGTCTCCATTGCTTCTGGACGCACAGGAAGCCTCCGTCTCGCTTCCGGCTTAGCCTCTCACTCTGGACCTCGGGCCATCAGTGAGAATCCGTCAATTTATGAATAAAATAACAGCAACAAAGAAAATAAAACAAGAAAACGTGAACAGGGAAATCCATTTGGAAATAAGAAATCTTCATTAATGAGATTTTAATTGATGATGCATTTAAAAGATTGCAGAATTGCTTGGCCGGACCATTCTCCTCTCCCGGGCGAGGATTTTGTTCCGTATCCGAGTACAGGCCGATCACCAGGCGCGATTGGGGCGGCTTTCGTCTACTGGTGAAGCGAGAAGGTGAATTCGGACCGCGAGGAAGATTAGATATACTCCAATACATTTATACATACATCCATACGTTTACTCATGCGTGTGTGTTCTTGTGTGTGTACGTATGTTTATGTGTGTGTTTGTGTGTATATATGTATATATATTCATTATGTATATATATGTATATGTGTGTGTTTGTGTGTGCGCGTATATGTACATTTATGTATTATGTTTGTATAAAGATATAGATATGAATGTGTGTTGTGTAGGAGTGTATATGTGTGTGTGTGTGCGTGCGCGGGGAGTGTTGGTGTCTGTATCCATATATATATAATATATATATATATATATATATATATATATATATATATATATATATATATATATATATATATATATATATATATATGTATATATATATATATATATATATATATATATATATATATATATATATATATATATATATATATATATATATATATACTATATTATATATATGTGCGTGTGTGTGTATGTGTGTCTGTATGTGTGTGTGTATATATATATATATATATATATATATATATATATATATATATATATATATATATATATATATATATATATATATATGTATAT
>NW_020868468.1:78353-83353 GCF_003789085.1 Penaeus vannamei | reverse complement strand
TCAAAGGTTACACCTAAGAGATTAACCACTGAAGTGATTAAGACTTTATTAATCAGCAGACTTGGATGCTGAGGCAACTGCCTTCGAGATCGACTGACAATAATTTCCTTGGACTTCATTTCATGCCCCACCGAGGGCGTGACTTATCATCGGGTCCACAGTGAGCTTGTCAGCTCATATTTGCCTGGTTGCCGGAGGAATATCAGCATATGCCAACATTTTATTAATAATGCCAGGCCACATATCGCTTGTATATAATATGAAGAGCAAAGGACCAAGAACACTACCCTGAGAAACCCCAGAAGACATACGGGAATAATACGACCTAAACTATCATGAACATAAACATGCTGCTGCCTACCAGTTAAAAATTCAGTTAAAATACTTAAAACTTTACCACCAACACCAACAGACTGCAATTTCAATCAAAACAATGTCAAAAGCTGCATTAAAATCCAGAGAGGCGAGCCTTGACTCATGACCCTTATCTAAAGCAGACTGCAACTTCCCATATTCTTGATAGGTTCAAAAGATCAGCACCAATATAAGCATTGCATCATTTCAGCCGAGTCCCTTTATAAGCTCAAGCTGAGTCTCTGGAAGAAACGGTCTCAAATATACAAAAAAGACATTAGACCAGCAAACGTTCAATAATCTTAAATAGAATTGGTGTAACGGAAATAGAACTATATTCAGTAGGTGAAAACTATAGGGGGCCTTGGAAATGTGGGTAGCCTGTAGGGGACCAATTAGAAACGGTGGTAGCATACTGTAGGGGGCCCTTGGAAATGTGGGTAGCATTCTGCTAGCACTCTGAAAATGACTTTTTTACGATCTAAAAGGCGTAAGATTGCGACTAATTTAGGAGCTAATTGACCATTTTTATTTTGTTTTTAACCAAAGGAAAAAAAAAAAAAAAACATTGGGGTCTATTCCACCATATTTATATAAATCTGATAATAGACACTTGATTTCAGAGGACTTGAAAATAAATGAACTAAAGCATGGTAATGGGTGGCATATATCTTCTAAGCTTAGTTTTGAATTTTAAAAATTGACTATGTAACACTACCATTACACTTCATTAAAGGAGGGATGGAGGCCTCAACACCAGAGATAATTCAAGCATTGACCACCATTTATATGGCTGTGAGGCTTCTGAGAGAACTTTTAATTGAGGATTATGTTCAGATTTAGCCTTCTTATAAACATTAGTTTATATTTCGCTTGGCAACATAAATTTTCCAACAAGAACGAGTACGTCACCAGGCTAGAGATATTTGCATATTTGTCCATATAGGCCTGGTGAAACCGTTCATTAACCCTTCTATTGGCAAACTTAGGTAAGCTATAGGATAAGTATACCCTTTTCTTGTATTTACAATTGCAAGCTGTCGCCAATTGGCAACATTACCAGTTCGCGACCCAATACCTGGTGCATATTATACAGTTGAAAAAATAGTAGTGAGTTTGAAAAGGTTTTATCCCTTACAGGAATTTTACTCGACCTTGAAAAAAAAAATCTGAAAATAATTTTCTTACAAAGTAGTGTTCAGGAAATACACAAAAACGCAATTTCCTTTCAAGAACCATATAAGAATACATTTTCTTCACGGAAATAATTTGTTGAATTTATTTCACAGCAGAAAGCAGTGTATGAGTACACTACATTGACCACTGTTCTACACATTAGCCGTTTAGATACATACATGCATGGGAAAGTAGATAAATTGTAAGGGTATCTATATACATGTATACAGAAATTCATATGGAGGTATTTGGATACCAAATGGTATATGAAAGTAGGAATACAATCAACAATAATTTAGCTAAGTAGCCACTTGGTTACGCAAAAGGGCAGGGGTGAACTTTTGAGTAGTCATATGGTTGCACGATAATTTACATTGTTATCTAGATTAACTAAGAAAGAGTTCAAGCTCTTCTATTCTATCCCTAGTTGTACTGATGTATACCCAATGAAAGTATGCACTAAGCTAATTCAGAAGCTCTCTGAAATATGAAATATGTATAGAGAAAATACAGCTCCAAAACAGTAGGAGCAGAGGCAGAAGTCATTAGAATCCCCAGTGTTCCCAAGGGAAATAAATCACCAACATGAAATAGTGGCATTTAAACTGTCGTATGGTTCCTTTGCCATGCAGTCATCCGTTTTCGTTAATGGTAAGCTGCTTTTGAAAAATATGCCCTAGGATTTGGTTATACCATATTGCAGCAAATCAATTGAAGGGTTAAAACCATGTGTTATCAAGTGAGCGAGATTTAAGAGTTTTTTGGGTACAAACTCAATATAATGTCTAACAATAACAAGTTCAGAGCTTTTATAAGACAATTAGCATCATAAACTTTTCGCTAAACAATGCTATCAAAAGCATGGTAAACACCATCCCAATTAATTCGAGACTTTAAGAAGATTGCCTAGTTAAGAGAAAAATCTTGTATAGGAAAGTCCAGCTGAATCTTACAAGTGACCACAGTGACCGGAAGAATCTATTGGTGCGATGGAGTCTACTTCAATTACCCCTTTCACATCAGTTAATGTTATCCAAAAGATTGCCACTCCTGTGTGTTGCACCACGGACTAACTGCTCACACCCAACTACATCTGCGAAATCGAAGGCAAAAATGTCATGTCGGTCATTTGGGGACACAGTCTCGGTGGTGAGCATGAAAATCTATGAATATAGAGCAAGATGTACTATCATTCTGTTGAATAGAAATATATGAGGTCAGCAAACAATCATAAAAGTTGCCATCTGAGTTGGGACTTATGTAAAGACTAAAAATGTAGAAATTATTAACATGGCTACACACTCTCACAACCGAGTATTCATGACAAAAACATTCATACTTTGTAAAACGACTAGCATTAAAACCAAACCTTGGATATAAACACAAACCTTGGGCTCGAGGCACAGAATTCCTACGCAGCAACAAAGGTTTATTAAAATTAGATAAAAGCAACTCATATGTGTGCCTCGTTTCCGAAACCACAAATAATGTCAAATTTAATCGAAATAACTGCAGGTTCATTAAATTTCCATGAAGGCCAGGACCAGGATCAAGCTCAACATTACCCGGAAACAAAACAACAATTCCATATAAATAACAAAAACCATTAATTATAGAAAGAACTTAATTATAAAAAAAAAATCCTTAGCACCCCCTGACCACTGACATATATATATATATATATATATATATATATATATATATATATATATATATATATATATATATATATATATTATATATATATATATATATATTTATATATATGTATATACATACGTGCATAAATATAAATGTGTGAAAAAAAAAAATGTGTGTGTGTGTGTGTGTGTGTGTGTGTGTATGTGTGTGTGTGTGTGTGTGTGTGTGTGTGTGTGTGTGTGTGTGTGTGTGTGTGTGTGTGTGTGTGTGTGTGTGTGTGTGTGTGTGTGTGTGTGTGTGTGTGTGTGTGTGTGTGTGTGTGTGTGTGTGTGTGTGTGTGTGCGTGTGCGTGCGTGTGCGTGTAAATATGTATATATGTATATATATATATATATATATATATATATATATACATATGTGTGTGTGTATGTGTGTATGTATATATATATATATATATATATATATATATATTATTAATATATATATATATATATATATATATATATGTGTGTGTGTGTGTGTGTGTGTGTGTGTGTGTGTGTGTGTGTGTGTGTGTGTGTGTGTGTGTATACGTTGTCATATACACCTATTTATACACACTATGTAACATTACGAATAATTGAATGACGTGAGGCAACCTGCTTTAAGAATTAATCTCGGGATCCGACCGTGCATGCGCAGAGGCCATGAATCGGCGCACATGCACGCGTCCTTTCCGGGAACGAAGCATGAATTTCGAATAATAGGCCAGAATTCCCTTACGGTTCCCCTTCGCGTGAGCATAGCCGCTCCTCCTCAGCTGTCATGGGAAGTCATGTGACTTTCTCTAGCAATTTCTGAAGAGCGAAAATGTCTCATTTCCTTTCAACATTGCATGAGAACTTTCTTTCTGGTATGTATAAAAAATTATAATGACAATAATAAAAACATTGTCGTTTCCTTAAATATCTTTTGAAGATTACCTTTTTCTACTCAAGACTGAAAAAGAGTCAGGTATGGAGAAATGCGATCTGTCGGCCGTCCTGTAATCCCGAAGCACGAGCCGAGGGAAGTAGGGAAAGGATTGCCGGGTATTGAACGGCCTCCTGTGTTACCCAGCCCGCCCTGTTATCTCGGCAAACATCATACCTTTGATCATTTGCTGGGAGATCGAGGTTGTGATGTAGTAGGGCTCGGAGAGTCGCATTAAATCAATTGTCACGGTTAGATGAATTATTCCTCTGTAGAATGACTGAAATAAAGCAACGCAATATGAAACTGAACGGATAATCGAGCAGATTTAGAAGGACGTTCAGTATTCACCGCTTGTGTGATGTGTGTGTTTCGAATAACGGATGATCTTGATGTCACTCGACGCCAGATGCATATTTGAAGGCGGAGGAAGCGTTGTTTACTTCGCAAATCTGAAATGGACGAAAGGTACATGGAGATAGAAAGATACATAGAGAGAGAGAGAGTGGGGAGGGGGAGAGACAGACAAAAAGAGAGGGAGCGCGAGAGAGCGAGATAGAGCGAGAGAGAGAGAGAGATAGACAGACGGAAACAGAGACAGATGCAAAGAGAGAAAGAGAGAGTCAGACAGACAGAAAGCGAGAGAGATAAAATAAAAGCACTTATTCCAATCAAAGACGAGAGAAATAAATGGAGATCAAGACCACTTTGCTGGGGCTCTCCTCGCCACTTAATGCTAATATTTGGAATCCGTTAAGCTTGATTGGTCAGATCACTAACTTGGAGAGAAAAGGACGATGTCAAGTGGCCGTTTTCATCGGGAACGTTTAGACGATGTATGTTCCATGACACACACTTGCACTCACATATATTTATAT
>NW_020868468.1:30853-35853 GCF_003789085.1 Penaeus vannamei | reverse complement strand
TGTTGTAAGATATAGAAAACAAAGAAAAGAAATGAAAAGAGCGAATCTTTCAGCCCTCCCTTGGCCTCGCAGCCAGTGTCTCAAGACAAATCTGAGACGTGAGGGGAACCATCTGCTTTGGAGACAAGCATGTGGCCAAGGGGAAGGCTTCATGGTGTAGGACCTTACACACACGCCACACATCACAGACAGCACACACACCGCACACACAACAGACACACGCACGCGCACACAAAGACACAACGCACACAAAAGACACACACGCACGCAAAGACACACACGCACACAAAAGACACGCACACACACACACCGCACACAAACACACACAACAAAGACCATCACACACAAAAGACATACACACGCACAAACACACACACAAAGACATATAGATAGATAGTTGATAGCTGAATAGATAGATAGATAAATATAGACAGACAAAACAGATAGACCAATGGAACGACACACCCGAGGGCGGCTGTCCCGCAGCGGCCGGGCGCCGGCATCGACGCCGCCGCGCCGGCAGGCAATATAACTTAATGGCGCTCGTGTCCCTTTGTTGTCTCTTCGGCGGCGTTATACAATTATCTTCTTTTAAGGAAGGCGCGGGAGCCTCGGATACATTCGGGAATCTGGGTCGATGGGGGGGGGGGGGGGGGAGGCCTTCGCCCGCCCGGACCTCGCGCCCTCCGGGGCCTCCTGCGTCGGGCGTGCTCTTCCTCGCCGCCCGCGGAGGAGCGCGCCGAGTGCAGGGCCCTTTCTGCCCGTCGCGTCTCAGCGATCAGAATGTTCTTTGTGTGTTTGCAAAATGTGTGAGTTTTTCTTTTGTGCATATATACAATATATATATAATATATATTATATATTATATATAATATATATCATATATATATATATATATATATATATATATATATATATATAATATATATTATATATATATATATATATATTATAATAATATATATATATATATATATATATATATATATATATATATATATTTTATGCTGTGTGTGTCGTGATGTGTGTGTGTGTGTGTGTGTGTGTGTGTGTGTGTGTGTGTGTTGTGTTGTGTGTGTGTGTGTTGTATATATATTATATATTATATATATATATATATATATATATATATATATATATATATATATATATATATATATATATATATATACATATATATCATATATATATATTTTATATATATATTATATATATAGTATAATATATATAATATATTTAGTAGTATATAATATATAATTTGTTATATGTACATGTGTGTGTCGCTGTGTGCCCATGTACAAATGCCAGCCGAAGTCCGTGGTCGTAGATCTTCCTCTTATGACCGATTATTAACCTCTTCAGGCATCCTCCTCCGCCTCCTCCTCCCCAGGCGTCTGGGTCTTCTCTCCCATCCTTTGAACCTTCCGTGTAAAGTTATTTTCGCTTCGCTTTAGCCATCATCACATTCGATATTCCTTCTGTTTTGCGTCTACCAGTCTTTTGTTCGTCCTTATTATCATTAACAATTAACTATTATCATCATCTTTATCATTAACATTACCGTCACATCATCATCATCACCTTTATTGTTACTATCATTACTATTCGTGTTTATTTATCATTATCAGTTGTCATTATCATTGTTGATGTTCTGTTGCTGTCGTTGAATGGCAATATTTTGTTATCCATTTGCAACCGATTAGTAACTATCATTATCATTACCTCCTTATCATTGGGATTAGTATCAATTTTTTTTTTCATTTTCATTATCATTGATATTATTACCATTATCATAAGGCTAATCCTTATTGTTGTTACTACAAACGCGATCGTAAATCATTATTATGATGATGATAATGATAAGTTATACTGTTATTACCTACACCATTAATTATTATTACTATTATCATTGTCATTATTTTTCTTATAATCATGATGGTAACCGTTATTACAATTATTATCATCATGATGATCATCAGCATTCCTCCTTTCCTCTTGTTCACATAACCAAATGAGGTCCTTCTTCCCCCCTCTCCCTCTCCTTCCCCTCCCCCTTCCCCCCTCCCCCTACCCCGCACTGCAGCAAGCGACGCACAGAATTATTATGCAACAGTTATGCCAATCAGCTCCATCTTTCCAGTAATGGCTACTGGCTTCTTCCCACGAGAAAAAGGGAAATAAGAAAGGAAAAAAGGAAATGAAAGAAACGAGAAACAAAATAATACTGAAATTCTAAATTTAAAAAAAAAAAAGGGGGGGGGGAAAATGGAAAAGGATAAAAAGGGAGGGAGGGAGCGTGAGAGAGAGAGAGAGAGAGAGAGGAAGAGAGAGAGAGCAGAGAGGAGAGAGAGAGAGAGAGAGAGAGAGAGAAGAGAGAGAGCAGAGAAGAGAGAGAGAGAAAGCGAGAAAGAAAGAAAGCCAGGAAAGAAAGAAAGAAAGAGAGAGAGAAGGAGACGGAGAGAAGAGAGAGACGCAGAGAGAGACGAGAGCAGAAGAAAGTAGAGAGAGAGAGAGAGAGAGGGAGGGAGGAGGGAAGGGAGGAAGAGAAGAGAGAGAGAGTGGGACAGAGACAGAGAGAGAGGAGAGTAAGGGAGCGAGAGAGAGAGAAAAACGAGCGCGAGAGATAAGAAGAAAGACCGAGATGAGGGGGGGAAGAGAGAGAGATAGAGATAGATAGTATAGATAAGAGAGCAGGGGGGGGTAGGGAGAGAAGAGAGAGAGTTGAGAGACAGAATAAAGAAAGAGAGAGGAGAGAGAGAGAGGGAGAGAGAGAGAGAGAGAGAGAGAGAAGAGAAGAGGAGAGAGAGAGAGAGAGAGGACAGGCAAGAGACAGAGAGAAGAGAGAAACAGAAGCTTAAGCCAAGCAGCAAAACTCGGCGGTACTCGAGGAGTGCGAATAGATTGTTTCGGGAAGCTTCGGATCGGTGTTTACGGACGTCCGTCGGCGTCCATTTCGCCGATTCGTTGTCTCGGGCGTCACTCCGATGTGTTCGATGAAACTCGGCGGCTGAGACGGAAAAAGGGGAGAAAGTGGGACAGAAAAGGGGAGAGAAAGAGGAGGGAAGGAGAGGGAGGAAGAGGATGAGAAAAAGTGGGACAGAAAGGGGGAGGAGAGGAGGAAAGGAGAGGGTGAGGGAGGGAAGAGGGAAGAAGAGGGTGAGGGAGAGGAGAAGGAGAGAAGGGGAGCGAACGAGGGAAGGAGAAGGAGAAAAAGGGAGAAAGACAAGGATAGGGAGAAGGAGGGACTCAAAGAGAGAAGGAGAGTGATAGAAAAGGAATGAGGGATGTAAGGGGAGAGAGAGGGGGAGGAGAATAGATGTAAAAGAAACGTGAATATATAGCTATAGATTGAAAAATCAAGAAAAGGAAGGGATGAGAGAAGAAAGAGAGAGAGAGAGAGGGGGGGGATACAAGGGACAGACACGAGGAGGAAGTAGAAGGGAGAGAGAGAAGACCCTTAATGCTGCGTATCTTCAATTGCCATTTAATCAAAGACATATATCCTCACATCAAAATATCCCGTGCGATAAGAACAACCTAGCAAGAGTCAATTTGTCCAATACATTATCTTTCTTTACTAACCTCTTTGCGTAAAGGAAAAAGCCTGCTCCGCCAGCTCACTCTTGCAGAATATCTCGATATTCGCTATAGACTCCAGCACGAAGAGGTCTAGCCTTGTTTACGGCCTTTGTCAGCAGTTCTATATCATTTTTTTCTCTCTCACTTTCTTTCTTTCTTCTTTCTCTTTTTCCTTTCCTTCTTCCTCTTTCTTCTCTCTTTTTTCTTTCTTTCTTTCTCTTCTTTCTTTCTTTTGTCCTTGTTAAATGCCTATTTTTTTGTTAATACTCTTTGTCAGTACTTCAATATAATGTTTTTTTTCTCTTATTTTCCTTATACTCATTAGCGAACAAGACGAAAGGAAATGCGAGGCGCAATTATAATTATCATCATCAGATTATTATTATTATTATCATTACTGTTATTATTACTATTATCATTATCATTATCATCATCATTATTACTATTATTATCAGCTGAATCACAGGAAATCTAGATCTCATCGGTAGTCTATAGCAACGTACAGAAATCTTGACTTTTACGGTGTTGTAAGAAAGTGGGAGGAGGACAGTCAGTAAAAGAGATATGGGGAGAATAAAAAGGAGATAGATAAATAGATAGATAGATAGAGATAGATAGATAGATAGATAGATAGATAGAGAGAGAGAGAGAGAGAGAGAGCAATGGCGAAAAAAATGGGAGCAAAGGAGAGAAAATAGTCATGATCAATTAGATCAGAATTTTTATGTAAAGACAACTAACGGCGGAATATTTTACCTCTGTATTTTTGATATCTTCAAAAAAGAGGAACTGATAAAAGATATTTATTGTCTTCACCAGGAAGTTCACTTTGCATATTTTCATATTGAACAATGTCTTTGCCTCCGGGTCTTTTTTTTTCTTAAGATACGTCTATTAAGTATGGGATCATGTTTTATTCTTAACACTTTGTATTTTCTTGTATAATGTTCTAAGTTGCTACATAGACAAATGGCCCATAACCGTAAGCAAATCTGAATTTTGTTAACATTCATCAGTTCGTATGCGTGGGAGAGAGAGAAAGAGACAAACAAAGAGAGAGAGGAGAGAGAGGAGAGAGAGGAGACAGAGACAGACAAACAGACAACGGAACAGACAGACAGACAGAGACAAACACAGTACAAAGACATAAATATATATATAGAGAGAGAGAGGAGAGGGAGAAGGGCGCACCTCGGCAGACCCTCTCAGAAGGGACTGCAGAAGTGGCGCAGCGTGTCCGTTAAGCCGAATTTCACAGAATGGAGTAATATCCAGTGATCCGGCGGCGCTTCTATACAGATATACGGCACATGTGTTTCTCGCTAGTGGAGTGTGTACTGCACTCTCGCCCGTGTCTGTCATGTGGCGCGACAAGGGAAGTGGAAGGAGAAGGGGAAAGAACACACGCACTCAAGGGAACA
>NW_020868468.1:15000-22500 GCF_003789085.1 Penaeus vannamei | reverse complement strand
GGGAACCCGAGAGAAAAATGGCGGGGCTTTGCACGTGCCTCCGGGAGGATGAGAGTCGCGTGGGCCAGGCGGATGATGGGCTCCAAGCGGGCGTGGGAGGGAGAGTGGGCGGCTAAGGAGGATAAAGCAAAGACAAACAAGATCTCGGGAGAAAAGGAGGAAAGAGCCAGACAGAAGAGGGTAGAAATAACATTAATGGGGAAGGAATCCAGACGTATAAGAAAAAACTGTAACTGAAGAACATGAATTTCTATTTAGTTATCATGATATTTGTGCAACATAATTTTTCAACCCTTTCAGAACAAACGACATGCCGTGGTTGTAAAAGATCTTACATATCATTATATGAGCAATTGATGTAATATCAACTTGATTATGATCATAACAGGGTAATATACTAAAGATCATAATTATGATAATGCCACTGCGACGTTTTAATGTTTCAACTACTACCCACTGATATTAGCAATAATGATTATAATGCATATGGTACTAATGACGAACACAACAATATCAGTGATAACCATGATATTGATATTACAATTTACTACCACTTCTACTACTAATAAAAATGGTTAGTATTGCTGCTGCTACAGTTAATGGAATTATCATCATAATGATAATGATAATAACTGATGAACAACAGTAAGTGGTAATCCTGATAACAATGATGAACAAATAATATGATAATAATGATAACTACAACAAAAATAAATAGTAATAAAGATAGCAAGATGATAAACAACAACAGTAATAATGAAGAATGATAGTATACAGGATAATTATAAATGATAAAACAATGCATAATAATAAATGATAATGGACATCATCATAATAATCATGGATATGAAAATAATAATGATAACGATAATGGTAATAGCAAAATGGTAATTTCAATGGTGAGGATCAATAATCATAATAATGGCAATTAATACTAATAATCATAATAATTATAATAATCCATGATTATATGATAACCAAAAAACTCAGATACTCTATCCATGCACAAACAGTTAAACTTTGTTTATCTTTGAAATATTTACTTACAGTCAGTTGAAAATACACTTGCGATTCCAAATGGATATAATGTATGTTGATTTTTTTCTTCTTCTTTCTTTTCTTTCTTTCTTTCTTTCTTTCTTTATTTTTTTACTAACCTTCTGAAGTCGTCACTTTTAGAATTACATGTTTAGACGCCATCTATGAAGAAAAAAATCCAGAAGGAANCACTTACCTGGCACTCAGTTGCCTCACTTACCTGGCACTCAGTTGCCTTACTTACCTGGCACTCAGTTGTCCTACATACCTGCACTCAGTTGCCTTACTTACCTGGCACTCAGCTGCCCTACTTACCTGGCATTCAGCTGCCCTATTTACCTGGCACTCAGTTGTTCTTCTTAACTGGCACTCAGTTGCCCTACTTACCTGGTACTCAGTTGCCTCATTTACCTGGCACTCAATTGTCTCATTTACCTGGCACTCAGTTGCCTTACTTACCTAATGCTCAGTTGCCTTATTTAACTGGCAGTCATTTGCCGCACTTACCTGGCACTCAGTTGCCCTTCTTACCTGGCACACAATTGCCCTACTTATCTGGTACTCAGTTGCTGTGCCAGCTCAGACCAGGAACGAGGGAAGCTTACGACCCAATGGGCGAACCGTGAGGTGTCCGTGGTCAACCAATCAGGCCTCGGTATGTGTCGTCGAGAAGCTGCTGATGGTGAGGGCAAGAGGACAGGCTGTGGACCTGGACCCAACCTGGGGGAAGTATGCCGTGCTGCAGGTGGCGGGGGTCGGTTACAGGTACTCCCCCTCCAGTGAGGTAGCTAAGCGAGCGAGCGGTAACAGTGGTTACCCAGAAGGCTGGGTATTTGTGTCACTCTGGAAAGTCACCAGTATGGCACTGGTTTGGTATCCGCCACGTCAATAATCTCTGTAAGGAACTTTTGGGTGTGGGTGCGAGTTCCCACAGGTATGGCTGGTGTGCTGTAGATCGCCGGGGAAAGCCGGGGCGGCTCCCCCGACGGCTAACAATTGCCCTACTGGGTAGGCCTTGTTGCTGCTGCGCTGTTTTTTGTTCGGCGGGAAGATCTACTTACCTGGCAGTCAGTTGCCCTACTTACCTGGCACTCAGTTGCCCTACTTACCTGGCAGTCAGTTGCCCTACTTACCTGGCACTCAGTTGCTGTGCCAGCTCAGACCGGGAACGAGGGGAGCTAAGGCCTGGGTATGCCTTGTTGCTGCTGCGCTATTTCTTGTTCGGCGGGAGGATCTACTTACCTGGCAGTCAGTTGCCCTACTTACCTGGCAGTCAGTTGCCTTACATACCTGGCAGTCAGTTGCCCTACTTACCTGGCAGTCAGTTGCCCTACTTACCTGCCAGTCAGGTACCTGACTTAACTGGCACTCAATTGCCCTACTTACCTAATACTCAGCTGCCCTACTTACCTGGCACTCAGTTGTTCTACTTACCTGGCACTCAGCTGCCCTACTTACCTGACACTCAGCTGCCCTACTTACCTGGCACTCAGTTGCCTTACTTACCTGGTACTCAGTTGCCTCATTTACCTGGCACTCAATTGCCTCATTTACCTGGCACTCAATTGCCTCATTTACCTGGCACTCAGCTGCCTTACTTACCTAATGCTCAGTTGCCTTATTTAACAGGCAGTCATTTGCCGCACTTACATGGTACTCAGTTGCCCTACTTACCTGGCACTCAGTTGCCCTTCTTACCTGGCAAACAATTGTCCTACTTACCTGGCACTCAGTTGCCCTTCTTACCTGGCAAACAATTGTCCTACTTACCTGGTACTCAGTTGCTGTGCCAGCTCAGACCGGGAACGAGGGAAGCTTACGACCCAATGGGCGAACTGTGAGGTGTCCGTGGTCAACCAATCAGGTCTCGGTATGTGTCGTCGAGAAGCTGCTGATGGTGAGGGCAAGAGGACAGGCTGTGGACCTGGACCCAACCTGGGGGAAGTATGCCGCGTTGCAGGTGGCGGTGGTCGGTTACAGGTACTCCCCCTCCAGTGAGGTAGCTAAGCGAGCGAGCGATAACAGTGGTTACCCAGAAGGCTGGGTATTTGTGTCACTCTGGAAAGTCACTGTATGACACTGGATTGGTATCCGCCACATCAATAATCTCTTTAAGGAGCTTTTGGGTGTGGGTGCGAGTTCCCACAGGTATGGCTGGTGTGCTGGAGATCGCCGCGGAAAGCCGGGCCGGCTCCCCCGACGGCTAAGGCCTGGGTAGGCCTTGTTGCTGCTGTGCTGTTTCTTGTTCGGCGGGAGGATCTACTTACCTGGCAGTCAGTTGCCCTACTTACCTGGCAATCAGTTGCCCTACTTACCTGGCAGTCAGTTGCCCTACTTACCTGGCAGTTGCCCTACTTACCTGGCAGTCAGTTGCCCTACTTACCTGGCAGTCAGTTGCCCTACTTACCTGGCAGTCAGTTGCCCTACTTACCTGGCAGTCAGTTGCCCTACTTACCTGGCAGTCAGCCTACTTACCTGGCAGTCAGTTGCCCTACTTACCTGGCAGTACTTACACTCAGTTGCTACTTACCTAGTACTCAGTTGCTGTGCCAACTCAGACCGGGAACGAGGGGAGCCTACGATCCAATGGGCGAACCGTGAGGTGTCCGTGGTCAACCAATCAGGTCTCGGTATGCGTCGTCGAGAAGCTGCTGATGGTGAGGGCGAGAGGACAGGCTGTGGACCTGGACCCAACCTGGGGGAAGTATGCCGCGCTGCAGGTGGCGGGGGTCGGTTACAGGTACTCCCCCTCCAGTGAGGTAGCTAAGCGAGTGAGCGATAACAGTGGTTACCCAGAAGGCTGGGTATTTGTGTCACTCTGGAAAGTCACCAGTATGGCACTGGATTGGTATCCGCCACGTCAATAATCTCTTTAAGGAGCTTTTGGGTGTGGGTGCGAGTTCCCACAGGTATGGCTGGTGTGCTGGAGATCGCCGGGGAGAGCCGGGGCGGCTCCCCCGACGGCTAAGGCCTGGTTATGCCTTGTTGCTGCTGCGCTGTTTTTTGTTCGGCGGGAGGATCTACTTACCTGGCAGTCAGTTGCCCTACTTACCGGGCAGTCAGTTGCCTTACTTACCTGGCAGTCGGTTGCCCTACTTACCTGGCAGTCAGTTGCCTTACTTACCTGGCAGTCAGTTGCCTTACTTACCTGGCAGTCAGTTGCCCTACTTACCTGGCAGTCAGTTGCCCTACTTACCTCAGTTGCAGTCAGTTGCCCTACTTACCTGGCAGTCAGTTGCCCTACTTACCTGGCAGTCAGTTGCCCTACTTACCTGGCAGTCAGTTGCCCTACTTACCTGGCACTCAGTTACCTCACTTACCTGGCAGTCGGTTACCTCACTTACCTGGCATTCGGTTGCCTCATTTACCTGGCACTCGGTTGCCTCATTTACCTGGCACTCAATTGCCCTATTTACCTAATACTCAGTTGCCTTATTTACCTGGCACTCAGTTGTTCTACTTACCTGGCACTCAGCTGCCCTACTTACCTGACACTCAGCTGCCCTACTTACCTGGCACTCAGTTGCCCTACTTACCTGGCACTCAATTGCCTCATTTACCTGGCACTCAATTTCCTCATTTACCTGGCACTCAGTTGCCTCACTTACCTGGTACTCAGTTGCCCTACTTACCTGGCGGAAATTCACCAGTATGGCACTGGATTGGTATCCGCCACGTCAATAATCTCTTTAAGGAGCTTTTGGGTGTGGGTGCGAGTTCCCACAGGTATGGCTGGTGTGCTGGAGATCGCCGCGGAAAGCCGGGCCGGCTCCCCCGACGGCTAAGGCCTGGGTGGGCCTTGTTGCTGCTGCGCTGTTTCTTGTTCGGCGGGAGGATCTACTTACCTGGCAGTCAGTTGCCCTACTTACCTGTCAATCAGTTGCCCTACTTACCTGGCAGTCAGTTGCCCTACTTACCTGGCACTCAGTTGCCCTACTTACCTGGCAGTCAGTTGCCCTACTTACCTGGCAGTCAGTTGCCCTACTTACCTGGCAGTCAGTTGCCCTACTTACATGGCAGTCAGTTGCCCTACTTACCTGGCAGTCAGTTGCCCTACTTACCTGGCACTCAGTTGCCCTACTTACCTGGCACTCAGTTGCCCTACTTACCTGGCACTCAGTTGCCCTATTTACCTAGTACTCAGTTGCTGTGCCAGCTAGGACCGGGAACGAGGGGAGCCTACGATCCAATGGGCGAACCGTGAGGTGTCCGTGGTCAACCAATCAGGTCTCGGTATGCGTCGTCGAGAAACTGCTGATGGTGAGGGCGAGAGGACAGGCTGTGGACCTGGACCCAACCTGGGGGAAGTATGCCGCGCTGCAGGTAGCGGGGGTCGGTTACAGGTACTCCCCCTCCAGTGAGGTAGTCAGTTGCCCTACTTACCGAGCAGTCAGTTGCCTTACTTACCTGGCAGTCAGTTGCCTTATTTACCTGGTATTCAGTTACCTCACTTACCTGGTACTCAGTTGCCTCACTTACCAGCACTCAGTTGCCTCATTTACCTGGCACTCAGTTGCCTCATTTACCTGGCACTCAGTTGCCTCATTTACCTGGAACTCAGTTACCTTAATTATCTGGCACTCAGTTGTCTCACTTACCTGGCACTCAGTTGCCTCACTTACCTGGCACTCAGTTGCCTCATTTACCTGGCACTCAATTGCCTTACTTACCTGGCACTCAATTGCCTTACATACCTCGTACTCAGTTGCCTCATTTACCTGGCACTCAATTGCCTCATTTACCTAGCACTCAGTTGCCTCACTTACATGGCACTCAGTTGCCTCACTTACATGGTACTCAGTTACCTTATTACCAGTTGCCTCACCTGGCACTCAGTTGCCTCACTTACCTGGCACTCAGTTGCCTCACTTACCTGGCACTCAGTTGCCCTTACCTGGCACTGTACTTACCTGGCACTGTTGTTCTACTTACCTGGCACTGTTGTTCTACTTACCTGGCACTCAGTTGCCCTACTTACCTGACACTCAGCTGCCCTACTTACCTGGCACTCAGTTGCTCTACTTACCTGGTACTCAGTTGCTGTGCCAGCTCAGACCGGGAACGAGGGGAGCCTACGATCCAATGGGTGAACCGTGAGGTGTCCGTGGTCAACCAATCAGGTCTCGGTATGCGTCGTCGAGAAGCTGCTGATGGTGAGGGCGAGAGGACAGGCTGTGGACCTGGACCCAACCTGGGGGAAGTATGCCGCGCTGCAGGTGGCGGGGGTCGGCTACAGGTACTCCCCCTAAGCGAGCTAAGCGAGCGAGCGATAACCGTGATACTCCAGAAGGCTGGGTATTTGTGTCACTCCGGAAAGTCACCAGTATGGCAATGGATTGGTATCCGCCATGGACTGGTGCCAATCATCTCTTTAAGGAGCTTTTGGGTGCGAGTGCCCACAGGTATGGCTCGTGTGCTGGAGATCGCCGGGGAGCGCCGAGGCGGCTCCCCTGACGGCTAAGGGTTGGGTAGGCCTTGTTGCTGCTGCTCTGCTTCTTGTTCGGCGGGAGAATCGTGAGTGCTGAACTCGGCCCGGGTGCGGGAGCTTAAGTGAGTCTTAGCTGTGCCAGCTCAGACCGGGAGCGAGGGGAGCCTGCGGTCCAATGGGCGAGCCATGAGGTGTCCGTGGTCAACCAATCAGGTCTCGGTCTGCGTCGTCGAGAAGCTGCTGATGGTGAGGGCGAGAGGACAGGCTGTGGACCTGGACCCAACCTGGGGGAAGTATGCCGTGCTGCAGGTTGCGGGGGTCGATTACACTAGCACTCAGTTGCCTCACTTACCTGTCACTCAGTTGCCTCACTTACCTGGTACTCAGTTGCCTCACTTACCTGGCACTCAGTTGCCTTACTTACCTGACACTCAGTTGCCTCACCTACCTCGCACTGTTTCCCTATTTACCTGGAACTCAGTTGCCTTGCTTATTTGCCACTCAGTTGCCTCGCTTACTTGGCACTCAGTTGCCTCACTTACCTGGCACTCATTTGCCCTACTTACCTGGCACTCGGTTGCCTAACTTACCTGGCACTCATTTGCCTCACTTACCTGGCACTTGGTTGCCTCAATTACTTGGCACTTACTTGCCTCACTTACCTGGCACTCAGTTGCCCTACTACCTGGGGCGGTATTTACTCAAATCACACCCTGTATCACTCCGCTGAGTGAAAGTACTTAAGTACTTTGGCAGGTTGCCTACTTTTAAGGAATTCATGAGTTTTACCGTAAACAAATATATTCATGTCAATATAATTACACGTTTTAGTGCCATATACATGAAAAATATATATATATTGCGTTATACTTTAACCGACTTCTTTGAAATCCGCGTCTAATAGCATACCGTCGACTCCCAAATGTTTCGTGTTTCTTTTGAAGCTGCCGCCGAAAATTTCGAAATGGAACAAATCCTGACTTTGACCCCCCAAGACCAAGAGGACTGCTAATTATACTAAAAGATGAGCAATT
>NW_020868468.1:0-7500 GCF_003789085.1 Penaeus vannamei | reverse complement strand
CCCCTCCCCCCATCATCACCCTACTCAGACTCGGCGCCAAGCCCTCCCCCCCACCCCTACACCCCTCAACGTGAGCGGCAACTACTAAACCCCGGGAGGGAGGGACGGGCAGGGGAAGGCCAGCAAGGCTCTTGGTACTACGGTAGTAGGAGTAGCTATTTGCTCACAGTCTTCCTTCTTCTCGCAAGCTTCGTTTTCACTCATAGGGAGTAGGGCACGCCAGTTTTGTCGCTTCAGGAGTAGATGCCGGTCTCTAGTCAGGTGTTCACCGCTCCTAGTAGAACGTGTCTGTCTATAAGGTACTTCTATACTCACGCTCACTTGTATCCTCTGCTTATCCACTTAAACAATAACAGACATCATCAGACAATAAGCCTCCACACACCCTTTTTAAGCACAGATTAATCTACCTCTTCTCTCTTCTTCCCTATCATGCTTTTTATCGCCGCACAATATCTATAACCTACCTTATAGATAATCATTAAATCACTCACACCAGCCTCACCTCCTCCAATTCACATAGCCCCCATAGGCCCATTCAGCCACCTACCCTCGCGTTCTCTCGTCCTTCCTCTCTCCTCTCCCCTCTCCAATTTTATTACATATATAAGATACAAAAACGAATGCTTATCTCTCATCTCAATTCTCTTCCTTCAACTCAGACTAATAATATCACAAAATCTTATCTAATCAATCCGAGCTCTCTCTCATCACTTCCATTTCTTTTCTTATTCACACAGGTTCTCTCTCATCTCTACTCTACCACTTCAATTCCTACCGTCTCCTATCCTGTCACCTACTCTGCCTCACGCGTCTCCTCACTCCTATCGTCTCTCTGTACACTCTGATGCTCTCTCTCTCCCTTCTCCTTTCATTCTCCCCTTGCCCTGCTCCCTCCCCCTCCGCTCGTATCATCCCTTCGCATTTCCGTTTTAATAGGCTTTGCCCGATCTGCCATTCTGCTCCCGGATTTCTCTACTCGTCTCTCTCTTCTCCTACTCATTCACTTCTACTTTTCGATCTCTCTCTCTCTCACTCTCTTTTCTTATCCTACCATCTCTCTCTCTCTCTCTCTCACTTCTCTTTTCTCACTCTCTCTCTCTCCTCATCTCATCTTATCTGTATCTTTCTCTACTATCCCATTCTTTTCTACGGTATCTCTTCTTTATTCTACTCCATACCTCCTCTATACTTTATCTCTTCTTCTTTTTCTCACTTACATATTATTATTTCATTCATCTCAGCCCGATTTCCTCTCTCTCTTCTTCTCACTATCGCGTCTTTATTTCATTACCTTACTCCTATTTTCATCTTCTCTACTCTACTGCATTCTACCTTCCTCTTGTCTCACACCGTCTCTCTTTTCTGTCATTCTTCTCTCACGCATCGTCTTTATCGATTGTTATTATTCATTTCTCTCTCTCTTATCTCACAGTTTCTCTCTCTCTCTTCTTTCTTACTTATCAATCTGATCCTATCCTACTTACTTCTCTTTCTCTTGTCCGCCATTAATTGTTATTAACTGCTCACTCTCTCTTACTTCTTTTTCTTCTTCACGCTCTTCTTCTCTCTCTCTTCTTCATCTTGTTCCTATCACTTTCATCACTTACTATTAATCATTCTATCTATTCACTTTATCCCACATTCACTTATTCATTATTCTTCTTCTTCTCCTCCGGTATTGATGTGGCATGGCCTCTTACTTCATTATGATCGGAGTTATTGCTTGCGATGCCTGTATCTCTCTGATCTTATGCTCCTTGCTCTCCCTGGCCTTCAGCTCGCGCCCTTCCTACTCCCCTAGCTCTCTTCGATTACTCCGTCAGCATCTCTCTCGATTCTCTTCTCTTCTCTCTCACATCTCTCTACTCTTCTTCCTCCTCTCCGTTTAACTCTACGTCTCTATTCTCTCGTCATTACGTCTTCTCCTATCCCGTCGTACCATACGTCCTGTCCGCCGGTGGTCCGCTTGCACGCGGATGACTGATCTTGAGACCTCTTCGTCCTAGTCAAGTTGAACGCAAGTTAAGAAGCATTTAATATGTTGTATATCAAGCACACGTCGTGCATGCGTAATGCGGACTTAATTTCCACTGGTCCGGCACACAGTTTATTATATGCGACTCTGTAGCTTATTGGACAAAGCAACGCAGCCAGCTTTCGAGGCACGTTGCGCCGCTCAGCAAAAACACGAACACACCAAAAGAACAAGCTCCGTTTATGTCGAATACGCAGTGATTAAGACAAGCGTCCGGCGCGAAGGAGACACGGACAGGCGCCGGCCCCGCGATATGGCGAACAAGAGAAGAACGTTCACGGCCTGGGGCACATGAGACAGCAACAGACTAACTACGATAGTGAGCGGGCGCGGGCACAAAACCACACAACAAGAGGGCAAAAAATAAAGCAATAACAAACACGCAACGAAACAACAAAAGCACTTCGTCCGCAAACGGAGTCGCACGAGACAAATATACACACAAATACACCAAAATATCACTACAACACGAAAGCAAAGAAGATACGCGAAGACGGAAAATCAAGAGAAACCCACGAAAAACACAACGCGTGTAGGCTGGCTGGATATATTCCGCGAGAGAGACTCTCTCCCTTCCCCGGCTGCTCGCCCGCGAGAACGCGTGTGTAGCCGGGCGGCGAGCTCCGTGGAAGTCTGCGCCGAGCGGATCGGAACCAGGGACACGCAGTAAGCAGTGCAATTCCTCAAACGCCCACGCTAGTGACTAACGCGAGGGCGCAGCCGTGGAAACTCCCGAGGAATCGAAGGGAAACGCAGTAAGCAGCAAGATCCCAGAAAACGCCAGAACAATTTTGCAAGTGAATAGCACCGGGAAGGGAGAGGAAGTGGCGAGTAACGTGATGAAAGCAAAGAAGAACGACAAAAATGGGGGAGAAGGCAGAATGGAAGAGCATGGAGAGACCCCGCGACCCGAAAAATTCTCTCTTCCGCCACATGTCGCAGGTTTGTATGAATTAATTTAAACTCAGACGCCCAATTTGCTTATCCATCTTAAAAATGTATAATTGAATGTATTCGCTTAAACCTTCAGCCTCTTCTCCCACTTGTCCTTAAGCATTTAATGCAAATTGCATTTATATTAACTAAGATTTGTGTTGAAGTTGAGCGTTTGAAATTTAATTTTAGATTTATTCAAGTATGTGGAAGGGAATACACATACGGCTTGATCCTATATCTGTACGTGTGTTTGAGTTCATACGTGATGATCATTTTAGCAGGATATCTCATCGGATTTGTTTCAATTGCAATAAAAAGAACTTCACTCTTCACCTTTACGTTTCATGTTATGAAGTCAAAGACCCAAGTTAGAGCGAACATTGTTGAAATTTTTAACATCTTGTGTCATTGCTAAATGAATGATAGTTCTTACTTTGTTAATCTCAAGATAAACTGAACTCAATTATCGTATGTTTGAAGTCTACCCCCCCCCCCACACACACACAGCACCGACTTGTGTTAAACTTCATCCAAGGAAGCGTAGGTTATTTGGCGCAGGTGTAATCAAGACCCCTAACAGGGGATATCTGAATAAAAAAAAAAAATAAAAAAAAAAGCGAGATTTTAATTTGCCATTTTGGAGGGATTGTAGAGATGATGTCTGGCCAGAGGGCTTGTTCATGCTGAGATCTTTCTGCGGCAAGACAATAGCTCTCTGAGATGTTAGATATCCCCTCTTGAAGTCCACGACGTACCTACGTGTAACTCGCAAAGACAACCACAGTGTTAACCATACATGTGTTATAGGCGCGGATCATTATATCCAAAAGTGTCTTTTCCGAATGCCTCCCTCAGGTACGAATGGTATGGTCGGTGTGTCAAGGTGCCAGCAACCTCCAGAAACAGGTCCTTGCCGGGCATCTTTCCTCATGTGGGCGTACAATGCCTCTTCAGGGACTTGTGTCACCTTCACCTACGGAGGCTGCTTGGGCAATGAGAACAATTTTAAGACTGAACACCAGTGTTCAGCGGCGTGTCCAGGTGAGGGGCTTTGTGCTTCAGTTGACATTTCAGAATGGCTTTGCGGTTGGAGTCGTTCGTTAGCTTTGGCACTCTATCTATATATCTTTTCTCTCTCTTCTCTCTCTCTATTTATATATCTATATCTTTCTCCTCTCTCTTTCTCTTTCTCTCTTTCTCTCTCTCTCTCTTTCTCTCTTTCTTTCTCTTTTTCTTTTTTTTCTCTCTCTCTTCTCTTTTCTTCTCTTCTCTTCTATCTCTCTCTCTCTCCCTCCCTTTCTCTTTCTCTCTCTCTCCCTACCTCTCTCTCTCACTTCCTCTCTCTCTCTCCCCCCCCCCCCTCTTTCTTTTATATTCCGTTCTTTCTCTTTATGTCACGCAGAATCCCCTTGTTCTGAATACTCTTGCCTTATGCTTCGCGTTTCCAGACGCACACATATAATGTGTTTGCCTCTATCTATCTACCTACCTATTCATACCTATATATCTATTTAGCTATATACAGTATATCTGTATCTATATCTATTTATCTACAACTATATGTCTATCTGTCTATATGTACACATCCTGCACACCTCATTTTGAAGTTGAAAAAAATCCCCGGCGCCCCCAGACGAAGTCCCCTGCCCGGAGGACGCAAGTAAAGTGTGTCGCGTGTCGGAGACGTCCTGCAGAAACGCCTCTTGCCCCGGGGACGAGCTCGCCGCCTGCCGTGTCACGCCATGCACGTGCGACGTGTCCTTCGTGAGCGAGGACGGCGAGGAGGTCGACTGCCACAAGGCCGTCGACGCTGCAGACGGCCCTGAAGGTCGAGGGAGCGACATCGACTTGGCAGACGGCAGCGGCGGGATGAAGCCTACCGAAGCATCTAGAGCTGGCGATAGCGGCGACGGAGGAGCGAGAGAGAAGGACAACCTGGAGAGAGACAAGGCGAAGAACAAAGCCATGGTGGACGAAGAAGAGGGTAAGTCCTTGTAAAATATTAACTATTATTTAGATCATCTTGAGCTCTGTGTTACTGACCCGTGTAATTTATACCCATTAACCTTATTCACTCTTTTCATTCATCAATATGCGCATAAACTGTTTACATTGTATTTAGTTAACCTTTCTTCACAGCGGCCGGATTGCATTGGCCTATCAAATCACACAAATCTTAGGCAGGATTCTAGAGATTCCGAGTAATTACCTAACGCAAGCAGATGCAGCTGAGGAGCGCCATTATCTGGAGACACCACGTAACGACAAAAATGGGGAGGTGGGGAGGGACCGCCACCCACCCTAGGCTCTTGTTTCATAAAGTTAAACCTCGCATAAAATTTTCGCCAGCGACTGAAATACTGCCCGGCAACTGCATAATGAATTAGATCAAAGAGTTATGCGGAGGGTATTGGTGGAGAAATTCAAAAGGTTTATTTATGGAATCCTTTGTAAAAGGTTTTAGTAATAAGTGATGGAGTTAGAATGAATATAATACGAGATATTCTTGGTTAGACTGATAAAGAGACAGTTATACTCATTTTTGTAGACATTGGATCATTAGTTATTTAGGAGGGAAAGCAAGCGATGCAGGGTTGGCGCAGAGACAGTAATTGATCCCGTTCATCCCCGCGGCACACTCCTCTCTCCAACCTGTAAACTCATAGGTCACGTCCTCTGTCTAGTAACCGAAACCGGTTTCCGTTCCAGTGTCTTTCCAGACCATCAGCAGTATATCTTTGACCCTCTGCTTTCCCATCATTCCTATGTTACCCATATCTCAATGATAAGGGTTATTGTTATGGACATGCCGTACATCACACTAGACTTGATCTAATGTCAGCGTATGATAGACGGCAATTCCATATTCTGATCGAGTGGTACTGGGCATACATATCTTCCTTTGAAGGAGCAAGAGGAATGTTCTTGACCTAAATCCCGGATTCGCCCTTTTCCGTCTATACACCTGATGTCCGTGAATCTGTCTTTACATTTTCCTTCAGAAGAGTGGGAATCAAGTGACGGAGGGGAGGGCGAGAAAATACACTGGCGCACTCGTGTGTTTTCTCGTTCTTCCCTTCGTTGATTCCTGTCCTGCGTCTCTTAAAGGTATCGTGGCTGCAGGACGTGGGTTCTGCCTCAGGAGGCTTCATCCCCCGCTCTTCTCACTCGCTGTTACATTACTCCGCCGCTGTTCATCTTTAGGCTTCCGTCTTTTCCAAAACTTGTTTGTTTCTATGATCATTCACGCTTTCAGTATATCCAATGGTTTCTTTGAGGAAATGAAGAATTGATACAATGACCGTTGTTGTAATCATTACTTTCATACTTTCATAATTAGCATCGTCATTATGGGTGCTATTATCATTATAATGATAATGATGATAGCAATAATATTAATGGAAATGAATATTATAATAATAATTATCCTCATCATTATGATTATAATCCTTATTATCATTTTCATCATTGTTACTGATATCATTACCATCATAATCATTACAATTATTATTATCATCATCAATCTAGTGTTCAGAAACCCACTTTAGGTCACTTCGACGAAACATTTTCCATCAGATTATCGAATTATCCTTCGAAATTAGTTGAGATAAGCTAGGAATTTCTCCCATAAGTGTTTTACCTTACCAAAGTTAGAAAAGTTCTGTAAGGTCGGTTTTGCCTCGCAGTGGAGAAGGTAAGAACGGATAAATTTTGGTAGTCAGTAAGATTTTTATGGAAGAGCGAGACACCCTGTCATAATTATAACTTTCATATACAGAAAGCGGTCATATCATCATCACCATTATCATTATCATCATCACCATCACCATATCATCACCATCATCATCATCATCATCCGCACCATCATCATCATATTCATTATCATGATCATCAATAATCATTACATCACCATCATCATCATCATTATCGTCGTCATATCTAGTGGTAGCAGTATCAATAACATCATGGTTATTGTTATTGATATTACTACTGTTGTTTTTATTGTTGTCATTGCTATGATTATTGGTGATGACGTAGACACATTTCGAACCGCTAGAAACTGCACCTTTGCCAGCAGCTGTTGAAACGTGACCTGTGGAATAGAAAGTTTCAAAATAGAAAAAGAGAACGAAAACCAAGAGGATTAATATTTATGGTCCCCTCATAGCGGGGAAAACTTTTGCAATAACAGTAACTGAAACTTCTCAAAGTTCTAGAGCAAAGCACATTAACATAAAGAAAATGCTAATTGAGAAAACTCTCCATTTAGAAGCATAGTTTAAGAAAGGAAGTGAGAAAAAGAAGACAAATTGTTGGAAATAGCAGCAGTAGTTTCATTAGAATACGTAGCAAAATAAAGCGAAATGGGCCGATTCTGGTACATTGAGACGAGGGGATTTTGATGAGCAACAAACAAACAAATGAGAAATCACAGAATTACCAATAGACCGAAATCAGGTAATATTTCGTGATATTTTTCAAATGGAACTGTTTGTGCTGAAGAAAAAGAATAGATCATCGACTAG
>NW_020868467.1:265822-270252 GCF_003789085.1 Penaeus vannamei | reverse complement strand
ATTAAAAAGTAACACTAACAAACATGAACACCTCGGTGATTTCGTATTATAAGAGAAAAGTTAAACAAACTTTCATTATTAAACCAGAAACTGGAAAACACAAAAACAGCATACTAATGGTGCCCATAAATTGGAAAATAGCAACTAAGAATGGTTTCGGAATGTGTGTCCTTAAATATATTCACCGCTCGTCTTGCTCCCACTTCTCCCTCCCCCTCCTAATGGACGGGTTTGCACTCACTACTAATGTGATGTGTATTTTTTTTTTCTTTGGAGGGGGGCGGGGGAGTGGTATTACTTAACATTTTAATAACTCTATTATTTATTAATTTTGTATTGCACGTACTATTTTTTTTGTACTACATGCAATATTTTTAAAAGTATTTTGTTCTGTGTCATGTTTTTTTTTTTTTCTTATTTATTTCATTTATCTATTTATTTTGTGAATTTTGTGTATTTCACGTATTCCTTTTCGTTATATTCACGATTTCATTTAATTGAATTCAATGCATTTAATTGCATTTCATTTTTTTATGTTGTATATTCATGTATTCGTGTTTTTTTTTTTTTTTTTTTTTTTTCTACGGATGTTGCTGAACAGTACTTTTGCGTTTGTTCCTAAATTAAAGCCAGATTGCCTTAGAATCTTGCTCCTTTAACAAGATTAAAATGTACATCTCTTTCCGCCTTCATATACAATTTAATAATACGAATGATAAATATTGTCTGATTATCTTCGTTATTTAGGTACCACCGCTAGTAGACTTTTTTTTTTTTCTAAGGAAGTGAACTTGTGGACTGAGGTCAAATGTAAACTCCCCTGAAAAAAAATGTTGATTAGCCATATAATCATTTACACAGCACGTTGTAAAAATAAATCTGAGTCTAATGTTTAAACGTTTCTTTTTGATTAGCCTGCCGTTGGAGAAATTTGGGTGCGATCTGGTTGGAAGTTTCCGACGCTGTCACTGGACATGTATGATGGTTCTCTGTGGAAGTTCCGTCTGATATCATATAATTATTTTCTTATTTCCGGTCCCAAGTGTAGAATGCCATTGTCTCAGTCTCATTCTCGCTGACAGGGGCGTATTGCATGTCATAAAATAAGGTCTTTTGCTTGAATATAGGGAAGGGGAGTTCATTGCCTGTTAACTACCTAAAAAAAAGTTTTTCATCATCTATTTTGGCAACAGCTGCGAAGACTAACTTTAACTACTAATTAGACCTCTGTTAGATCTCACAGCCAATCCTAAATGGTGGATGGCGAAAAGTTAAAAACGAAGAAGAAAAGGAAGAAAAAGAAAAAAGAGATGAGAGAAAATTAAAACAAAACAAACAAAAAAGAAAAAAAAGTAAAAAGAAAGAAAGAAAAACACTAAAGAAATTTTAAGAATTTATTCCTTTATTAAAAGTAAACAAAATATTCCTCCGCATTGGAACAGGTCTTCCCAGAAAAAAAAAGAAAAAAAAAAAGTGTTTCAGCCGCAAGGGAAAACGAATCCTCACCGCCTGTGAGGAGGAGTAACTCGGTAAACTTAACTCCCGTCGCCCTCGCAACGGGCTGAAGTCCTCGGCGGAAGTCAGGAGGAAAATAGCGTAGGAATCTGTTGTTTCCTCCCACTATGTAAGACACGCTATCACAGCCCGGCCAGCAGGAGGATCACGCCCACCGATCACACGATCCACAGGCCCTGGTTGTTTGTAGAGATCGTCTGTGCAGTTCATAAAGAGAGAGAGAAAGAGGGCGATATGGAGTGTTCTATTCACCAACTTCTAAGCCATTAGAGGCGGGAGGCGTAGAGGAAGGAGGGAGAGGGATAGAGAGAGAGTAGAAAGAGAAAGACGAAAGACGATAGAGGAATAGAAGAGAGATTGATTGATTGATTACTTGTGTGTGTGTGTGTGTGTGCACGCGCGAGCGGCGCGTACGTGTGTGTATGTGTACTGCACATAAGAAAAACATAAGGATAATCTAAATACCTATCAACGGTTTCCAATGCTCCCTCCTTGGCGTGTATACTTCACATGTTGCAGATCACCATAAACCACCCTTAATTAAAACATCACTTCAAAAAAAATAATCAACTTTTTCCCACAATTCCTCCCACGCTACCCTCCTGTAAATCTCCTTTGCGTGTACATTAAAACTACCGATAATAAATAAAGTACTTTCCGCTAATTTTGTTCCCTACTAACAGACTTTTATATAATTAACTCTTATTATATCCTTTTTGAATTGTTTTTTTTTTTCTCATTCCCTGTTATCTGAGCATCTTATCATTAAATTTTGAAATACACGTTTACATCTGCCCAAAGCTTTAGATTCTGAGAATGACACTCGTATATCTTCACGTAACTTTTGCTACCGTCCGTCTGGTCGTGTTACTGTTATGTAAAACGGGGAACTGGGGAGAGTTTATTCCATTCTAGAACTTATTGATGATGAAATGAATGATAAAGATAAATGGTGATGGTGAGGGTGATGATAAAGATAATGGTGATGGTGAGGGTGATGATGGTGATGATGATAGTGATGATGAATGATGATGATATAGCCGCTTTCTGCATATAATAAGTTTATAAATCATAGGAGGGTGTCTACGCGCTTCCATAAAGGTCTTCACTGACAACCAAAATTTATCCGTTCTTAGGATATACACTCACTCCACTTTGCAAAGGGAACCGACCTTTACACAGAATTGTCTAACTTTCTAACATCACTTGCTTTAATTATAGTGAATAAAAACAATACATCACTCTAAAAACGACTGTACGTAAGTTCATCAAAGTGTAATAGAATTTTATTATCAACGTTGGTATAGACTCATTTCACTCGGAACTTGCGCATATAACACCCACCTCACACGCGACCACGGCTGCAACCTGCCCTTCTAAAAGATTGATTACAGGCACATACTACTGGTACTATCACTTCAGATATCGTATTCAGACTGCTGAAATCGCTAGTGGCTGGTCCTGGATCCGCATCTAAAGGGAAGTTTTAACCCATAACCATCAAAATATCTTCAACTGATTACTTTATACTCAGCAAATTAAGATAACGCCATATGGCATGTAGAGAGACGTCGACATAAATCATGTGATCAGTACATCAGTGATTTAAGTATCCTGATCAACTCTTGTAGCATACATGACAGCGGTGGGTGTGGTATTAATTATTGTGGGCTTCCAAAGGTTTTCTTGTTGATTTGAATACCAAGTTGATATGCTTGAGAAATCTATTACACTTTGATGATTACGTTTTTAAATGTGTATTGTTTTATTCAATATAATAACGCAGTTAGAAAGTTAGAACCTCAATTCTGTAAAGGTCGGTTTCCTGCAGTGGAAGAAGGTAGTATCATGCTAAGAAGGAAAGTAAAATTATTGGGTTAGTCAGTATGAGAGTTTAGGAAGTACGTGGCAGATGGTTATAATCACCCTCGGTTAAACTTCCCTTTTAAGTAGAATAGTCAGGTCATAACTGTGTTTTTTATACATGGACTTGACCCAGTTGACTATGTCGGCTAATTTATCATAGCCATAAAAATCAGATCTCATATGCAAATATCAAAAACTATTTCTATTACACTTTGATTTAATTTTTGATGTGTATTGTTTTTATTCATATAATAACGCAGTTAGAAAGTTAGACAAATTCTGTAAGGTCGGTTTTCCCTTGCAGTGGAGGAGGTATCGCTAAGAACGGATAAATTTTGGTTGTCAGTAAGACCTTTATGGAAGCGCGAGACACCCTCCTATGATTATAACTTTTATATGCAGAAAGCGGCTATATCATCATCATCATCATCACTATCATCATCACCATCACCATCACCATTATCTTTATCATCACCATCATCATCATCATCAATAAGTTCTAGAATGGAATAAACTCTCCCTCTTCCCCGTTTACATACAGTAACACGACCAAGACGGGGTAGCAAAAAGTTACGTTGAGATATACGAGTGTCATTCTTCAGAATCTAAAACTTGCAGATGTAAACGTGTATTCAAAATTTAATGATAAGATGCTCAGATAACAGGGAATGAGAAAAAAACAATCAAAAAAGGATATAATAAGAGTATAATTATATAAAAGTCGTTAGTAGGGACAAAATAGCGGAAAGTACTTTATTTATTATTGATAGTTTTAATGTACACGCAAAGGAAATTTACAGGAGGGGTAGCGTGGGAGGGAATGTGGGAAAAAAGTTGATTATTTTTTGAAGTGTGTTTAATTAAGGGTGGTTTATGGTGACTCTGCACATGTGAAGTATACACGCCAAGGAAGGAATGAACGTTGATAGGTATTTAGAGTATCCTTATGTTTTCTTATGTGCAGTACACATACACACACGTACGCGCGCGCGCGCGCGTGCACACACACACACACACACAAGTAATCAATCAATCAATCTCTCCTCTCA
>NW_020868467.1:250822-255822 GCF_003789085.1 Penaeus vannamei | reverse complement strand
GGGTAAGGGTCTGAACGCATTTTCTGATACGTAGAGTTATCGTGTAAAAGGGAATGCGCTTTGCGTATATAATCAGATCTATCAAGGATGACAACGTTATTACATTTGTCCGCTTTGGTGATTAAAATGTCCGGATTGCGTTGAAGAGATCTGGTGGCCAAAAGGTAACGTCGGGGTAAGCCTTTAAAATTATCAAACAAATCGAGAATCGGATTCAACATGACACCTTTAAGATAACTGAGATCTTTAATCGACGATTTATTTTGTTTGGCAATAAAGCTATCGGATATCCTCGCTTTTTCTTAAATCAGGCACATTCATCCGCGAAATGGAAATTCTATAATCATTCCCGCAACATGCAACAAGAAAGTGCCAAAAATGTCTTAATCATTCCTTACAACCCGTCTCTCGATGAAAAACGCCGTATGTTTAAAGGAGCTGGCATTGACATCGTTTTTACTTACCCGAACACGTTGCGCAATACTTTGATTAGGCATAATATAACTAGCAGTGCTATTGAGACCTCTCCCGGTATTTACACGATTCCTTGCAAGGATTGCCCGAAATTTTACATAGGCGAAACCGGTAGAACTTTTGAAAAAAGAATTAATGAACATAGACGTGATGTCAGATACGCCAGAGAATCTAATGCTTGTTTTATACATTTACGCGACGAAGGGCATCAGTTAAATTGGAAAGATGCCAAGTTAATTCATAGATCGTCAAACTCGTATGAAAGGAAAATAATTGAAGCCCTTTTAATTAGAAAATTGCCTAATTTTAATTTGAGTGCTGGCCAATGGGGATAAGATGATATTACCGCATCACTTGTTAGCAAAGCCTTCCCCAGACTCTTCGACCTTGACCCTCCCCCTGAGACCTGATTCAGATCTGGTTCATCCTGTCTCTCTATCACTATATAAACTTGTCAAAATTCTCTCCTAGTATAGCCTCCAGGCTAGTACAGTGGTAACGTGCCGTCCTCTCATCCGAGGGGTCAGCGGTTCGCGCCCCGCCCAGGCGCAAGAAGTTGCAATTGTCGTTCGGAGGTTACTGCTGTGGCTGGGCACCACGGTGGGTAAGGACAAAGCTCTGTCGCGTCAGCACTCGCTGACACACGTTGATCGAGTCGACATTAGTCGGCACAGGCCGGGCTCCCTTCATAGCCCGGGCGAGGCTCAGCTTCGCATATCGGACTTATCCTTATTATCCTCTCCTAGTATCCATTTCGGTTTTTTGTCTGATGAGGAACTCGAGAAGAGTTCGAAACGTCACGCTTATTCTCAAATTTCATTGTGGCTAATTTCATTTTCATTTTTGCGTTCACGTGATTGTGTTTGTGCTTGTGTTCATATATATGTATATATCCATACATATATACGAACATACATAAACATGAATATATATGTGTGTGTGTGTGTGTACATACATTTTTTTTTTCATTTTTATACACATATACGCACACACACAATATATATACTATATATACATACATATATATATATTATATGAATATATATATATATATATTATATATATATATATATATATATATATATATATATATATATATATATATATATATATATATATAATATTATATATATGTATGTGCATATTCATATATATATATGCATGTATGTATGGGTAGGTGCTTCACGCTCAGGGAGATGTGAAGCGATGAGATGTGGTAGCTTGAGTGTTAGGTACTTGCATGCCTTCTCGCTTACAGCTGCCAACGCTGGTTAGCCTAGCGCAAAAAGGGGAGCAGCTCTGCATAAGTCTCCCTGCCAGTGCAGGGGAGGGAGACTTCTGCAGTTCCTTCTCATGGTCTCCCATGGAAACTGGGTACCTTGCGGTCCCAGGCTAAACTGTGGGGGATCTCGGAGCAACAAGAAGCCCCAGAGGTACAGGGCCACGGCCCACCGGCGGGTGGACACACCCTGGCTTTGTACCAACTCCTGCACCTCAGCCTCCTAGAAGGCTCAAAGGAGGTGGGCCTTGCCAGTCTTCCTCCCCCCTGAATAATCCTATCGGTAGTGCTTAATATAAATGGAAATGCTGGCAGGAGGGGAAATACCCGTCCCGCCCAGCAAGTGAGGCGGTCAATGGGCTCCGTTTGGAAGGTGACAGCTGGAGCGCAGGATGGGAACAGGAGCTACTCGTCCCGCCTGCGTGTTGGCAGCTGCCAACCTAGAGTGAAGGGGAGATGTTGGGTTCCGCAGCCCGCCACCCCCTTTTATATGGGGCAGCGTCGGCGGGGGTGGCAGAGATGGCGTCCACCTGAAGTGATTGCCCAAGGCTAAACCTCATGCAGGAAGTCAGGGTGGGGGCTTGGAACGTCCGTTCTGTACGTCAGGATGATCGGTTGCCACTACTGTCAAGAGAGCTGGAGAGGCTGAGAGTTTAGATGGCTGCTCTCTCGGAAGTGAGAAGACCTGACAGCAGCACGATTAGTGTGGGTGGCTACACCTATTACTAGTCAGACCACAGAAATGGTCACTAACTTCAGCCCTCGGTAGTAGAGGTTACTCCAGTCGATGAGCATTTAAGGGTATTGAGAATGAAGCTAGCATTTGGCTTCATGTCTCTTATTACTGTGTACGCTCCTACCGATGATTGTAAACTCGATGTGAAAGAGATTTTCTATGCCAAATTTGCATCCGTATCGGACAGATGTCCTCGGCGAGACATTCTAGTTGTTCTAGATGACTTTAATGCGGTATCTGGCTGCGTCCGAGCTGGCTATGAGATGTCTGTGTCCCCATGGTTTAGGAGTTGATGCCAGCAGCGAGTATAGCATCCTTTTCCAGGACTTTGCAAGGTCCCAGAATTTGAGGATTTCTGGCTCCTGGTCCAATGACCACCCTAGGGTGTTTCATTTGGACAGGCTGAGGGAGGGGGGGGGGGGTTACTGAGGCAGTCTCTGGTAGTTTCACAGGGCTCTGACCAATAGCAGTATTTGTCAGAGCCTGTACTGTGGGGCACCTTCAAGCAAGAAATGCTTGATGCAGCTTTAGAATCGATTGGTGAATGACAGAGCTATACAGAATTTTATCAAGCAAGAGACACTGAAAGCCACTGGTGCTTGTCGTGTGGCTCGTCTGACAGGGGATTGGGATTTCTATCATTCTCACGTGTGCAGAACTTGGTCACTGCTGAGAAGAGACAAGGAACAGTTTATTAGGAGTCTTGCAGAGGAGGTCGAAGGTCATTTCTTAGTAAATGACCTTCGTTCTGCATACCAAGCCCTAAGAAGACTGAACTCCAAGCCCTCTTCACAGGTGACTACAGTCCCCTCAGCAAGTGGCCAGATCGCCTTGGATCCTGTTGTGGTACAGGAGCGTTGGGCTGAGTATTTCGAGCAGTTGTACCTGGTTGATCCACCAACAGTTCACTTGGATACGGGTAGTGCCGAGATTCCGATGTCAGACCCACCCGTCAATGAGGAGCCACCCTCCCTAACTGAAGTTAGAGGGCAATCTCCAAGAGTGGTAAAGCAGCAGGAATCTTCAGCATCGCAGCTGAACTGTTAAAGGCTGGTGGTGAACCTAAGGCTCAGGGGTTGCATGCTGTCCTGGCTCTCATCTAGCAGTTCGATACTTTTCCCCCTGACCTGTTGAGGGGTGTGGCCATCCCTCTCTGGAAAGGAAAGGGGGACCGATGGAACTGCAGCAATCACCGAGGCATCACACTGCTCAGCATTCCAGGCAAGGTTCTCATCCATATCCTTTTGAGACGTATCAGAGACCACCAGCTGAGGCACCAGAGGCTGGAACAATCTGGATTCACTTCTGTAAAGTCCATAATAGACCGTATCCTTACACCTAGTCATTGTAAAGCGCCACAGTGAGCTCGGTTCGGGTGTAGGCTGCTAGCAGCCTACACCCAAACTGAGAGGAATTCCAACAAGGATTATTAGACTAATAGCAAGCTTGTATACCGGGTAATGCTGAAAANGAGAGAGAGAGAGAAAGAGAGACGAGAGACGAGAGAGAGACGAGAGCGAAGAGAGAGAGAGAGAAAGTAAAAGGTTAAGAATAAAAACAGGGAAAACAAGTGGAAGAAATTATGGCGATTTTGAATTCCCTCTTTTTTTTAAATTCTCTCCCCTCTCTTTATTCTCCTCTTCCTTATCCTTCCTCATTCTTTTTCTTATCTTTCTCCTCCCTTCTCCTAATCCCTTCCTTTGTTTCCTCTCCCTCTCCTCATCAACCGACTGCCTTACTTCTTCCCCTCCTCCCCTCTCCCTTCCCTTTGCTCCCCACTCTCCTCCTTCTCTCTTCCCCTCTCTTCCCCTCCTACCCTCTCCCTTTCATCATCTCATCTCCCCCTCCCCTTTACTCTCCCTCCTCTCATTCCCCTACTTTTCTTATCCCTTCACCTCTCTTCCCCTTCCCTCTTCCTTCTCTCCCCTCTCCTACTCTCTCCCCTGCTGCTTTCTCCCTCATCCATATCCTTCTCCACCCCAATTTTTTTTTTCTCTTATTTTTCTCTCGTCTTCCCCACACCCCCTCCCTTCCCCTCTCAACCCTTTCATTCTCCATCATTCTTCCCTTTCATCTTTCCTCTCTAACTCTCACTTTCCTACTCCTTCCCTTCTCCTGTTCCTTTTCCCTTTCATCCTCTCTTCCCCTCTTCTTACTCCCTCCCCTTCTCCACCCTCCCCTCCCTCCTCCCTTTCCCCTTTTCTTCCCCTCCTCTTTTCCATCCCCTCCCCCTTCCTCCCCCTCTTCCACTACCTCCCCTCTTCGCACTTTTCCCTCCCCTCCCTCCTTCTCTCGCCTTCCCTTCCCTCCTTCACTCCCCCTTCCTTCCCCTTCCCTCCCTCCCTCTCCCCTTTCTTCCCTCCCCTCATTCTTCCCCTCCCCCTTCCTTCCCCTCCCTCCCCTCCTCCCCGTCTTCTTACTTTTCCCTCCCTTCCCTTCCCCTCCCTCCCTCCCCCTCTTCTCACTTTCCCCTCCCTTCCCCCCCTTCCTCTCTCTCCACCACCTCCCCAT
>NW_020868467.1:243322-248322 GCF_003789085.1 Penaeus vannamei | reverse complement strand
AAAGCGATTAGATAAATGAGTGAATAATACTGTAAATAATTAGATTAGATATATGACTGAATAGATGAATTAAGTGATTGAAGGATTGAATTATTAAATTGTTAAAAGAATAATGAAATAAAAAATAATGAAACCTATAAAGGAATAAGAGTGAATAAACAGACGATTAAATAAATGAATGAAATGAATTATCAAATTATCAAAAGAATTTCGATAAAGAATGAAATAAATGATTGATAAAACCTTGAAAACTTGTAGATTTTCTTTCGATTATTCGAGGTCAAACAAGGTCAGGGAAAGGAGAGAGAGAGAGAGAGGTCATGCGCCGTTGTTGATGGAGTTATCATTCCCCTTCCCCCCTACCCCCCCCCCCCACCCGCCGTTCATATACACCCATTCGCCTCTCCCCTACCTCGACCCACCCTCTCAACCCACCCAACCCACTCTCTAACCCACCCTCTCAACCCACCTTTTCAACCCATTTTCTAAACCCACTCTCTAACCCACCCTCTCAACCCACCCCAAACCCAAGCCACCCTCTAAACCACCTTCTCAACCCACTCTCTAAACCCACCCACCCACCCACCCTCTCGACCCACCCCAACCCATCCACCCAACCCACCCTCTAAACCACTTTCTCACCTACCCACTCATCCCACCCACCAACCCCACCCAACCACCCACCCTCCCAACCACCACCCTCCCAACCCACCCACCAACCCACCCTCTCAGCCCACCCTCCCAACCCACCTCATCCCTCCGCCTCCCACCGGATCCACTGATTTTGCGGTGTTGTGCGGTCAGCCCCTGGGGAGACGAGGAAGGGGAGGGGGGGGGGGCACGGGTTTGGCTTGCAATTTGTTGTTGCATTTTAGGCACGCTTGTTTGTTTGTTTGTCTGATTGTTATTTGTTGTTGTTTTTTTGTTTTTTTTTCCGACCAAGGTGGGTTTTATATGCGTGTGGGGGGGTACGTGTGTGTGTGTGTGTATGTATGTGTGTGTTTGTGTTTGTGTTGTGTGTGTGTGTGTGTGTGTGTGTGTGTGTGTGTATGTGTGTTTGTTTGTGTGTGTGTGTGTGTGTTTGCATATATAGAGCTAGATATATAGACAAATAGACAGAATGATAAACAGATAGAAAATCTGATAGATAGATAGACAGATAAATCGAGTGATAAACAGATAGAAAATCTGATAGATAGATAGACAGATAAATCGAGTGATAAACAGATAGATTGACAAATATATCGATAGACAGATCGATAAATATACAGATATATAGACTGACAGACAGACAAACAGATACATAGACAGACAAAAAAAACATAGAAATATACCTATTCTTTTCACCAAAACCATCTCAGCTCCTGCAGGCAATCCTCACCTCTATTGACCTAAGCACCATACTTTGCAAAATCTGCCAAATCTGCCGAGGGGTCTTATCGGTTCTCCCCTTCAAGAACAGAACATGAAACATTCCGATTTCACCCTTATAGTCGGCCATCCGGACCCATCGGCCATTGCAGTCACCACTCTCATCCCCCAAGGTATGTGTGTGTGACTCCGCCCACTTTCCCCTCCCCCCCTCCTGTATGCAAATCTCAGGGCGTGTTGCAACTGCGAGTACTTTCTTCCAGGTCATTTGGCACCCTTGGCCCTACTTGTCTGGAGTGCCTGAATCGGTTCATGCACTTGTGTATTATTCGCTGATACAGGTGCATAGGTATACATGTGGGGATATGCACATAAAAAGCATAGCTGTATGCATATGTGTGTGAGTGTTAGAGTGTGTGTTGTATATGTGCACGTACTTATGTACATAGATACATACACAAATAGTGATATATACAGAGAAAAGATAGTTGCATGTATGTGTGTACCGTATATATGTGTGTGCCGTATATATGTATATGCATATGTACATATATATGCATACACATACAGATATACACACATAAAATATGTGTGTGTATATGTGTGTCGGCATTGTATATATGTACATACTTATGTTTATAGATATACACACAGGGATAAAAAAATAAATAAAAAAGAATATATATATATATATATATTATATATATATATATATATATATATATATTTATATATATATGCGTGTGCGTATACTATATATATGTACGAACTTAAGCACATAGATATACATACACATACATATATTTGTATGTATATGCTGCATACATGTGCATGCGTATGTACCTTCGTCAATAAGCATGTATGTACAGTACCTTTTGTTATAATTATTATATCTCGTGGCAGTTTTCGTTTTCTTTCTTTCTTTCTTTTCTTTGTGTTCCCGTCCCTGTGTGCATACTGTATATATCTACTTACCTATTCGGTGTACACTGTATATATATAGGTACTTGTGTATCTTTTATGCATATGGATGTATATGGATTCGTAATTATGTGTACATCAATTATATCCGTTGGCAAGTAGATCGTTCATGTGTATTACATTATGAACACGTCCCTGGGGAAGCATATAAGAGTTTTCACTTGCAGATTTTCCTTCAGAGAAATCGCCTCAAAGGCAGACTCCCGTTCCTCGCCTGAAGTGGGCGGCGTCTTGGGGGCGTCTTTGCTCGCACGTACTTTGTGCTGCTCCGGAGGCTGCAGTTGTGAATTGATAGACAGATAGGTACTTTTACATACACGTAGGCACAGACACACACATATGGATATATATATGTGTGTGGGTGTGTGTGTGTGTGTGTGTGTGTGTGTGTGTGTGTGGTGTGTGTGTGTGTGTGTGTGTGTGTGTGTGTGTGTGAGTGTGTGTGTGTGTGTGTGTGCGAGTGTGTGTGTGTGAGTGTGTGTGTGTGTGTGTGTGTGTGTGTGTGTGTGTGTGTGTGTGTGTGTGTGTGTGTGTGTGTGTGTGTGTGTGTGTGTGTGTGTGTGTGTGTGTGTGGAATTCATGGTGAAAAGATTGCAACAGGAACAACGAAGGGAGGGGCAAGAAAACACACGAAGCAATAGCGAAAAGGCATATTCGTGTGTTTTCTTGCCCTTCCCTTCGTTGTTCCTGTTGCAGTGTGTGTGTGTGTGTGTGTGTGTGTGTTTGTGAGTGTATGTGTGTGTGTGTGTTTGTGTGTGTGTGTGTCTCCGCCACGAAAAATTTGTATACGATGAGCAGGCGTGGCTGTATGTTTGTTTGTCTTTGCCAGAGCGCCAAGAAGTAAGAACCCGCGGCGATCGTTAGGACAACTATTGTAGCGATAAAGATTATAATGATAAGCACACCAATGATGATAATCATCATCCTCATCATCCCATCATCATCTAAAGTATCTTTATCATTATCATCATTATTATTGTTATCATGATTATTACCATTAGGCCTATCATTATCATTATTATCATTATTTTTATTATTATCATTATTATCATTATTAATATCATTTTTTTCATTATTATCATTATCATTATATCATTATCATTATTTTTATTATTATCATTATTATCATTATTATTGTTGTCATGATTATTAACACTAGGCCTATCATCATCATCATCATCATCATCATCATTCATTCATTATTATTATTATTATCATTATTATTATTATTATTATTATTATTATCATATCATTATTATCATTATTTTCATTATCATCATTATTATCATTATCTTTATTATCACTATCATCAGCAGAACAGAGCAGGTCACCTCCCCCAGGAACCAGCAAGCCAATACCCCTAAAATTCACCACCTGACACCCCAGCCTCTTGACATTATCGATACTATTGTCATTATTGGTGGTATCATTATTATCTTTATTGCCATTATTATCAGTAACAAAAGTAATGAAAAAATGACAGTAATGATAATGATCACAATAAAAAATAGTAATAACTTTAATATTAATAGTAATGGTAATAATGATGATGGTACTGTAATAACAATAGTAATGATAATGATGCTAATGATAATAACAATAATGATAATAATAATAATGATAATAATAATAATATAATAATAATGATAATGATAATAATAATAATGATAATGATAATGATAAATAATGATAATAATAATAATAATAATAATAATAATAATAATAATAATAATAATAATAATAATGATAATAATAATGACAATGACAGTAATAGTTTATAATAATGATAGATCATTATAATGATGATAATGATTATTTTGATGATGATGATAACAATAATAATAATGATCATAATGATGACTGTACCAAAACAACAAAAATAATTGACCAGAATCATTTTTAAAAAAAGAAAATTAAATTTGCTCCTAAAAGATGTGCATTAATATCTAATCTGCAACATTGCATACCAGGTCAAATTCACATGAGACATTAAAAGCATGGAAGGAAACCATTAAATTCATAATGGAATTCTCGGTCCGCAGCCGCCATTTTCTTGTATTGCACGCGGCTGTCCTCAATATTACGTCTAAATTATTGAGTTTGTTTTTCATGGAACTGGTCTATCTTTCGGAGTATCTAGCAGACTAAGAAGTACATTATGATAACATCTTTTGGCGTTTTCCTTTAAAGACGGAGCGAGGTGCACAAAGCGAGCAGACGTGGGTATTAAAGTCCCCCGAAGTGCTTATGAATCGATGTCTTCTGTGCAGGTGTCAAATCCGAGCATGACATGGAAGCATGACAGTCTACGTGTATGACGGTTTTTCCGATACATTTCCCTGTGTCTACGTCGGGGTTTACTAAAGCTATTCCGAGCGTGGAACTTTAGAAGCATGATATCCTTATAAAAAAAAAGAAAAAAAGAAGATATATTAGTATTACCAATTAAATTTTAGTCTCGTACACCGCTGCGGAGATATTAATGTATGATTTTACAGCCCTAACAGTGGAGTCTAGTCCCCATAAATCATCCTCATATGCAATATAGTTAATGCACTACCTTGCCATTTTTGCACAGCGTATCTGCATATAAAGAAGCTCAGGTGTACACGTTATAAAGAACAGGTGATATCAAGCCACCTTGACGT
>NW_020868467.1:238322-240822 GCF_003789085.1 Penaeus vannamei | reverse complement strand
TGTCAGGCTTGTCACTTGGACAAATGATGCCGTTCTCCTCTTCCTGATCCTCCGGCTCCCCATCTGATGCCGGAATCCTTGCGTGTAATATAGCTTGACATTTTTTATTCCTATGTCTTCAGACTCCTAATTTTCGAATTTCGAATTTAGTGAATTGTATCCTAGTATATCCTTTGATTAATGTATTCAGATTTCCTTGCAACGTGAGAATAGATTTGCCATATTCAAGATGGGAACCGTGACAGTACTTCCTTATATTTGTAATTTATATTAATTTGATGTCTATTGTATCATAATATTCGTAACAAATATTCGTTATATAGTGATATATTGTAGTATCTGTAACAATTATTCGTTGTATGCGTAATATATTGAATATCAAAAATAAAAGATTTAATTATATCACAATATTTGTAATAAAAGGCTTCGCCTCATGTAATTTTCTCGTCGAAGCTCCGTTCTTTGATATCCGTCTTGTAATCTGCCACCACGGCCGCGCCTCGGCACATCTCAGTAATTTTCTACTGACCTTTCTGATCTTGCCGCAGGTACTCTTTAGCTTTGGGAACTTTGTGCACGATATGAATCATGTGTTTCCTGGATATATGATCCATCCCCGATTTAAAAAACTCATCCACTGGTTGTGCTGTCAACGCATTTGCTAGTTATGTCATCTAGCTGTTGGCTGTTTGCCCGTCAACCATATGTGCCACTGGTACACTGGGTTTACTATCGATCTATCAGCTTGAACGTCCATCCACTAGATAGTTCATCCATTCACCAATGTATACCCACCATCAACTGTATCATTCATCCATTCATTAGTTGCAATAACCTACTGCATTTTCTTTGCATGCCTTTATTTTTCTGCTCACGATTACTACCATCTATCCACTATCCATACAATTCATCCACAAATGGTACCATTCATCCAAATGTACAACCATTCACTCCCAATTACATCTGTTCATCCATCTACCAATTCCGCAATCTAGCTACTGACTGCACCGTGCCATCCACCCCAACCACGCCAGCCAGCTACGCTTCCAACAACCTTGAAGTTATACGGTCTCCCTTCTCCTCCTCCTCCTTGGGATGGACAAAGGAGACGCTGGACGGGGAGCGAGAAGTGTCACGTCCGTGAATAGTATTCTGTCGTTAGGCTTCCTGTTCGATGTGTCTCTGCGCCTGCTTCGCGAGATGTCGATCTGTCTTGTGAAAGGAGATGACTGATTAAGAGTATTTTCTTGGTATTGATACGTTTAAGGATTTTTCCAGGTATCAGGTTTGGGTGTAGTAAGGATACTGATGGTAAGCAATGACGGTAGGAACGATGATCATCATGAGTTGACATAAAATGTTGATATGTAATATGGTTATAGTAATGAAAATGGTTTATCAATCAAAGTAATTTTGATTACGGTGTTAGTGATATTGACAATAGTAGCCATTGGCGGTATAATTTTATTTATTTCTACAATACACGTTAGATCAATGCGAGGAACAAATACACATAGTACAATCAGCATTTGTTCTATCAATGCCCATAAAATCTATACAGTATATAAATGTTGGTGTCGTTCTTGACACTGAACGTACGCATGTTGCCGCGAGGACCGATAACAGGGCAGGTACGTTGATAGTGTTGATAATACCGATGGCGGGGATGGTGCAAATCCTCCCATTGCCTCTTCATCAAGCGTGAGCGAAATCACTTAAAGGCGAATGCTGCTCGCGAATTGAAACTCATACGGGAGGCGAAGACGGAATTCGTAGACTTCATGGGGAAACTCCTGCCAGAGTATTATTGGTATTGCGTCTTAATTCTGGTGCCAGTGAACCCGGTATTGTACTCAAGACAATAGTCAGTCATCATAGACGTGGGAGCAATAAAGGACTCAGACGTAGCGGCCGAATGGCATGCAAAGTTCAAGTCTATATTTAATTGAATCCGGGTTGTGGTCCGTAGAGTGCTACGGCGCTTTGACAACAGTGTTATCAAAAAGGGAATGCTAAATGTTGCTAACGTATTCTGAGTCCAGGTTTTTCATGTAAGATTTCATAGAGATTCCACAGAATGCATGAGTATGAATGCGAGGAACGGATTCGGGAAGAGTGAAAGAGCAAACTTATCATTCAGGAATATAAAGGTAGATGTAATTGAAGATGTAATTGAACTACAATGAAAGTAAAGAAAAGAAGATTAATATAATTTAAAGACACACACAGACTCACATGAACACATAAACTTATATATACACACATACATACGCACATATGCAAACAATGGCACAAACAATCCCAAACACACACACATTCATGAATACATACACATATTCAGAAACACATACATACAAACGTACGTAAACATATACACGCACTCACATATGCACATGCATAGACTCATACATACATACAAAGATACATGCAAACATATTTTTTTTTATTCTGGAAGGTGGAATAGGGAGATGCATGTAAGACACGCAAAGGTCGGATTTTT
>NW_020868467.1:220822-225822 GCF_003789085.1 Penaeus vannamei | reverse complement strand
TGAATCATGGCAGATAAATATTCTTTTGAATGTTTTATCAACCAGTAGAGGAGGTTATTTTGAGATTGGATCTGCACTGTCCTTGTTGTTAAGGTTTACCATTAATATCTACATGGATACTGTCAAGTGTATGTTTTATCTCATTGGCAAAATTTGCCATTTTCTGAAGTCTTGGACCATAGGTTAGCTGAATTTTCACCAATTGATTTTGGATACAGCCTACAACAAAAGCGATGTCCCCTTGCCTGACCGGGCTTGGAGAGCTCTTGCCCTTCTTTCCCAGAAAGGAGGCCCATGTCCAAACAACCAGGACAGTTAGAATGGTTCCAATGTGAGGAGAAGGGAAATTATGGAAATCAGGCAAAGAAGTGCAATAATGACTATATATATATATATATATGTATATATATATATATTATATATATATATTATATATCTATATTATATATCTATATTATATATCTATATTATATATATATATATATATATTTATATATATATATATAATATATATATATATAATATATAATTATATATTATATTATTATATATAATATATATATATAATATATATATATAAATATATATATATAATATATATATTATATATATATATATATATATATTATATATAATATATATATATATATATATTTCAGAGAGAGAGAGAGTGCACTATTATTCCTGTTATTTGTTAATTTGATGGATATATTTGAGACCTGCTTTAGGAAAGAAGTTATTGTATATCTTTTCGAAAATAATTATCATGAAATCTTAGCACATCATTTTATTTTAATTCCTTATCATATTTTCTATATGAAAAATCCTTAAATATTGCTGGAACTGACTATTCCTATTAATATTTGTCAGATGGAAATATTCTTTGTTTGCATTATCCCAGGGCCATATATTAATATATGGCTCTGCATTATCCATAATGGCTACTTTCTCTCTCTCTCCTCCGTCTTATATAAAGATTTGATATCTTATTTGGAAAATAGAATTATCATTATATTTTCCAAATGTTTACAGTAATTTCATTACCAAAAATAACAAAATGAATATGTGAAAGATGGATCGAACAGGAGATAAAATAGTTTAAGTGGGAACACTGACAAGGTGTTGACACTAGGCCATGAAAAGACAAATAAAGGCATAAGAATAGGGAGAGTCAAGGCTAAGGGAATATTCCCTTAGCCTTGGGTAGAGTGAAGCTAGACTCGGCCCTTCGCGGGGTGTGTGAGCAAGCGTGAGCCAGGAAAGGGGTTTACTGGGAAGTGCCTAATATGCCCAGGTCTAAAGACTCTTACTCAGTAATTTGACACTAAATAAAGTGTTAATATTTTAAGTTTTGCAACACCTATATCCTATATACCCCACTATCATTATATCAGTGCAGCGCTGCACACATTCAGTGCATTTCATTTCACATTATTTATTTTTACCAACAGTTTCAGAAACAATATAATAAATTAAGTTGGCTGATGATGCACATTAAATTAATTTGGGTCTCAGACTTTAAACTGATATAATAAATATAAATACTTTCTATTAGTACATGATTGCGAGGGCTAGAGCCAAGTGGCCCATCACACTCAAGCTGACCCTAACCAAACCATGCTTCGCGATTCATGAATGCTACTGGAGGTTATGGTACATAGAGACACCCAAGTGAAACAGAAGGAAAACAAGGGAATCAATATCTAAACCCCCTTAATTCTGCCTACTACCGACATCCATCCTCCTGATACTACTGATATCAATCCTCCTCCTACTCATATTCCCTCTTCACCCCTTCTTCCTACTCCCTCCCAACACAATCCACCCCACTCAACTCCTACTACACGTACATTTTCCCTCCCTCTATCCCCTCTATCATTTCCACTCCCTCCTGGATACACACTTGAAACACTTATGTAATTCCCTTACCTAAACCCACCATAGCCCATTCACACAGCAACTTCTTTACCCATCTTTAACCTCTCAAAATCACTCTTAGATAGTTGATGTATAGCAACTATCACCCTTCACCCCTCCTTTAATATGCTTTCCTATAGTGCTATATGACCTTAGATGGCTAGCACATTTATTTTGCTTTTTAACCATTAACCATTACAAACTAACCTATATATTTCCATTAACTGTTAATAGAGATACATCTAACACAACATTGCCACATTAGTTAAATTAAGTAATGAAGTTATTTCACTACATGTTCATAATAATCTTCACTTCTTCCTATAACTAATTATTTTGCAAGTGAACTTTCCCATGTTTCTTATTTCTAATTCCTGTCCGCTATGTTCCATCACGATAGTTCACTAAATTACTTCAAATGGGCTTACCCGGGATAAACCACCAAAAGGAATGTGGCTACCAGATGCTACTCCAAAACCTAGTCCACAGTCTCCGTCACTGAGCATCCTTTTATTTTAGATATGGGGCTCATCTGGTCACACCCTATGCTGTTATCACTTATCCATTTCATATAGTTGGAAGGACTTGAGGATTTTTCTGTCTCATAAAATTTTTAACACTCTTTTTATCACTTTTCACTTTTTCTACCTGCCATCCGACTTAATTCCTGGTTCCCAAACTGATACACTTTAATCTACATTGGAACTCGATTGGAACTGCTTGCGATTTCTTTTTTGTTTCTCTTGGTCCATCATGTGTTGTTACCCTTTGTCACATGATGTTTTCGCAGTTTTGGGTCATGGTGTCTCTATTTTTTGTAGTACCTCCATTCCTGTTGACTGACTCTAGTCCACGTTATTTCTGACGTCGTGTCCAAGCTTGTTTGTTTGGCGGGTCCATATGGCATCCACTTTGCCTACTTGTTCGCATGAGGATGATGTGTGTATAAGACAATATATATATATATATATATATATGTATGTATGTATGTATGTATGTATGTATGCATATATGTATATATATATATATACATATATATATATATATACATATATATATACATATAGTAATACATATATATATATATATATATATATATATATATATATATATATATATATATATATATATATACATATATACATGTATATATGTATAAATATATGTATATATATGTATATATATGTATATATATATATATATATATATATATATAATATATATATGTATATATATGTATATATATGTATATATGTATATATATATATATATATATATATATATATATATATATATATACATGTATATATGTATATATACATGTATATATGTATATATATATATGATATGTATATATATATGTGTATATATGTAATATTAATATATGTATATATATATGTATATATGTATATATATATATTGTGTATATATTATATATATATATATATATATATATACACAATGTATACATATATACATATATACATACATATATTTTTCTATGTATATATACGTATGCACACACCACAAATAATATATATATATATATATATACTATATATATATATATATATATATATATATATAATATATCTACACCATTTTTGTCCATGGTTTGTGAACGTTTGCTGGTCAAACGTCTTTCTGTACATTTGAGACTGTTTCTTCCAGACTCTCAGTTTGGTTTTAGAAAGGGAGTCGGCCGCAATGATGCATTGCTTATGTTGGTGCATGAAATGCAGTCTGCTTTAGATAAGGGTCTCACTGGATTTTAGTTCAGCTTTTGACGCTATTAATCACAGGGGTTTAATTTTTAAGTTACAGTCTTTTGATTTAGGTGGTAAAGTTTTAAGTATTTTAACTGAATTTTTAACTGGTTGGCAGCAGCGTGTTAATGTTGATGGTAGTTTTAGCTTGTATTCTCGTGTGTCTTCTGGGGTTCCTCATGGTATTGTTCTTGGCCCTTTGCTCTTTATCTTATATACAAGCGATATGTGGTGTGGCATTACTAATAAAATGCTCTTTGCTCATATTCCTTCTCCAGCAACTAAGCAAATAGTAGCTGACAGTCTCAATGTAGACCTGATCATGATTCAGTCTTGGTGCTCTTGGTGGGGAATGAAATTAAATCCTACTAAGTGTAAAGAAATGATTTTGAGTTGGTCTTGAACGCAATTGCGTCAGCATCCAAGTCTGCTAATTAATAGAGTCTTAATCACTTCATTGGATAACCTGAAGCTCTTAGGTGTAACCATTGATTCAAAGCTTACATTTGAATTGCATATTTGGAATATGGCCCGGGCAATTTCATCAAAGTTAGGCATCATTCGCAATTGCAAGAAGATCTATGAAGATGACAACATTACACGTAGGTGCTTCTTTTCTTTTATTCTGCCTCATTTTGAGTATTGTTCTCCTATGTGGTTATCTGCTGCAGACTCACACTTAAGACTGCTTGATCGTTCTTTTGATTCCATTAAATTTCTACTGTATGACTTAAATTTGGACATTGGACATCATAGAGTTATTGGGGCTCTTTCAGTCTTATACAAAATTGTAACCAATAATTCACATCCCTTCTATAAGTTTTTACCTGATTTTTATCAACCTGCAAGAATTACCAGAAGTTCTATGACCCTCAATTCAATGACAGTTGATGTAAGTCGACTGTCTACAAGTCCGTTTTCTAGATGCTTTTTTACTGCTATTTGTAGACTTTGGAATAGATTGCCTTCAGAGATTGTAACTTCTTTGACTCTTGATAAGTTTAAAACGTCAGTTAACATGTTTTTCTTACGTAATTAGCTGACTTTCTATTTTTCATTTTTTTTTCTTTTTAGCTGCACTGACACCTTTGGTGGTATAAATCTTGTTTTTTTCAGTAAGGCCCTTTATATAGCTTACTATAATAATGATAATAATAATCTATATCTATATTTACATATATTTATATATATATAATTACTATGTGTGTATGTATGTATATACACACATGTATATACATGTATGTATATACATGTATAAATATATATATATATATATATTTTTATATATATATATATGTATATGTATGTTTATAATTA
>NW_020868467.1:216727-219227 GCF_003789085.1 Penaeus vannamei | reverse complement strand
ATATATTTATATATATATATATGTATATATATGAATATATTTCTGTATACATATATACTATATTTATGTATACATATATACATGTATTTATTTATACATATATATATATATGTATATTATATATATATTATATATATATATATATATATATATATATATATATATATATATATATATTATATATATTATATATGATATTTATGTATACATTTATACACATATTTATGTATACATAGATATATATTTATGTATACAAATGTACATATATTTATGAATACATATATATATATTTATGTATACATATATACATATATTTATGTATACGTACATATATATGAATATATATATATTTATGTATTCATATATACATGTTTATATATAAATATATATATCTGTATACATATATACATATATATTTATGTATACATATATAAATGTATTTATGTATTCATACATATATTTATGTATATATATATATATATATATATATATTTATGTATACATATATATATATATATATTATGTATACATATATGCATATATCTATGTATATATATATATGTATACATATATACTTATTTTATGTATACATATATATATATATATATATTTATGTATACATATATACATATATTTATGTATACATGTATATATATATATATATATATATATATATATATATATATTTTGTATGTATACATAAATATATGTATATATGTATACATAAATATATGTATATATGTATACATAAATATATGTATATATAAATATATATATATATATGTAAACATAAATATATCTATATGTATACATAAATATATCTATATATAGTATATAACTATATGTATATATGTACACATAAACATTTATGTATATATATATGTATATATATATATATATATATTTATATATATGTATAATATATATATTTATGTATATATATATATATATATATATTTTATATATATATTTAATATATATATAATGTTTATGTGTACATATATACATATAGTTATGTATACATATATATATGTATATATGTATACACATATATATTTATGTATACATAAATACTTATATTTATGTATATATACATATATACAAATATTTATGTATACTTACATATATATATGTATACATATATATATTTGTATACATACATATGTATATATACATATATTTATGTATACTTACATATATTTATGTATACTTACATATATTTATGTATACATACATATATATATGTATACATATATACATATATTTCTGTATACATACATATGTATACATTCATACATATATTTATGTATACATACATACAGTATATTTATGTATACATATATACATATATTTGTGTATACATATATATATGTATACATACATTTATTTAAATATACATATGTTTATGTATACATATATACATATATATATGTATACATATATACATATATTTATGTATATATATGTATACATATATGCATATGTTTATGTATACATATATACATATATATGTATACATATATATATGTATGTATACATATATATATGTATACATATATACATATATTTATGTATACATGTATACTTATATTTAGGTATACATATATACATATATTTATGTATACATATATACATATATTTGTGTATACATATATGTATATGTATACATATATTTATATATACATATATACATGTATTTATGTATACATATATACATATATTTATATATGTATACTTATATTTATATATACATATATACATATATTTATATATACAAATATACATATATTTATGTATACATATATACATATTTTTATATATGTATACATATATTTATGTATACATATATACATATATTTATGTATACATATATACATATATTTATGTATACATATATTTTTGTATACATATGTTTATGTATACATATATTTATGTATACATATATCTATGTATACATATATATATGTATACATATATATATGTATACATATATACATATATTTATATATACATAAATACATATATTTATATATACATACATATATTTATGTATACATACATTTATTTATGTATACATACATATATTTATGTATTCATATATTCATATATACATATATTTATGTATGCATATATACATATATTTATGTATACATATATACATATATTTATGTATACATATATTTTTGTATACATATGTTTATGTATACATATATCTATGTATACATATATCTATGTATACATATATTTATGTATACATATATTTATGTATACATATATACATATATATATGTATACATATATACATATATTTATATATACATAAATACATATATTTATGTATACATACATATATTTATGTATACATACATACATATATTTATGTATTCATATATTCATTTATGTATTCACACATACATATATTTATGTATACATACATTCATATATTTATGTATACATACACACATATATTTCTGTATACATATATATATGTATACATACA
>NW_020868467.1:203771-206627 GCF_003789085.1 Penaeus vannamei | reverse complement strand
TACATACATACATATATATATATATATATATATATATATATATATATATATATATATATATATATATATATATATATATAATTACACTATCACACACATACACATACACATAAATGTAAGGACATATATCTACAGGTATGTATGTATGTACACATATTTATATAAGTATGTATGAAAGTATGTATATGTAAATATGTATCATTTTTTCAATTTTAGGAGTGCAGTTGATTGAGCATCTATCCCCACAGGAGCCTTATTGACACTGATACTCTTATGTGCATTGTTGGTTTGGTTGGATTATGAATAGGTAGCTTTGCAAATAAGGCAACATTTTTAGTTTATTCCAATTTTTTTCTTGAAGTAGTTTTTGATTTCAATAATCATGCTAAACATAAAGAATGTAACTTGATTATTTTTTAACAGATAATGCAAAATCAGCAGTAGGAGCTTCAGAGTCTGCTGACAAGTCTGCCACAAGGAAGGAACCCGTGGCACCAGAGCCTCCCCCAGAAGAGATGGAAAAAAAAGACATCCTTCCAGAACAGAAACTGGAGCAAACAAATGAAAAGGGAGTTGATAAATCTGCCGATAATAAAGATAACAAAAATAGTCAAGGCTTAGATGCCAAAGATGATAGTCTAAGAAAAACTTTGGAAGTTAAAGATGATAAGAGTCTTGGAGATACTCTACACCCTGATGCAATTAAGAGAGAAGAAAAAGAAAATAAAGAGGAAGGAGATAATGAGAAGAAGACACAAGTAGATCAGATAGAAAAGAAGCAAGCAATGGAAATAGAAGAACAGCAGCAAGAGCAAAAGAAGATCCTAGCTGAACAGAAAGAAATTCTAAAGGAATTAAAGGATCACAAAAATAAACAGGAGGAAGATGCAAAGAGAAAGGATTTAGAACTTCAAGGGAATAGTGCTGCAAATCCACGTATTAACAGTGTCCCTGTTAGTCTTCAAGGACATGCAGATCCGGCAATGTTGATTCTGAATCCAGCAGAACCAGTGGTTTCTCAAGATCTGAAGTCCTCACTTCTGAAAGATAATCCAGAAGCTCTGCCTGCATTTGATAATCTGCTGCCTAAAAATGCATATCAAATCAATCCACAAGTTCCAAATCAGCCAGCTGAATTGAATGCATACCAAAAAGGTCTCATCAATTCAGGCATACTACCTCATGCAGACAATGGAGCAGCAGTAGCAAGGCCACAAGAATCAGAAATCGGTAGATCTGCCATACAAAAAGGCAAACAAGTTGTACAAGGAGATAACCAGCCTAAACTGGCAAATGAAAATTTACCAAATAGTGGTAACCAAGTTTATGTAGTGAATATTGCAGGGTATGCTGGTGGCCAAGCAACATATGTTGAAGGTCAGGTAGGTTTTGAAGGTAACCAAGAAGTACCTTTTGGTAATCAAGCACCACATGTCAATAATAAGCTACCTTCAGTTGGTAAGGAGGCAGATAGACTTGAGTACCAAGGCCCTTCTGCAAACAACAATAATGAAGGTCCAGTCAGTTCAGCACAGCAGGTAAAAGGACTAGTTGCAGATATTAAAACAGGTCATGCAGATATACCTAGGAAAGATATTAAAATGTTAGGTCAAAGAGAAGATCCACCAACAGGAAATATGGAGGCAGATCCTATACAAAGTGAAAAGAAAGACTCCACTTTGATTGGTGTGGGGAAAAAATCATTTGACGCTAATGCTCAGAAAGCAGCTGCTGCCCATTTAGATTCAAACTTAAATTCAAATATAGTGAAAGAGCAACAATCCAAACAAGTAAGACCTCCCATGAAAGTTCCAATTATCAAAAACTACATTCATAAAGAGACCCAAAAACAAGGAAATGGACTTAAATTCAATATTGAAAAACAAGAGAGTGGAATGGTTATAACACCTAGTTCCCCAGATAAAGGAAACGATAAGGTAATTGTGAATAAGATGAAGACTGCAGAAGATAAAAAGGAAAAGAAAAATAATGCCCACGATGAAGAACGACGTAAAAGACATGTAGAAGCACAATATAGTCTAAATTTACCAGAGCTGGACCTTTTAAAAGAAGTAAGGAAGGACATTGGAGATGTTGTATATGATACTCGTCACCTTTTATGGACACATAGGAGACGCAAGAAGAAGCGTCCCAACAAAAATCGTGATTATCAGTACTGGGATGAAACTTGAATTTGATTTGCCCCTTGGAAAGATGTGTTATATACCTCATTAAAAAAGAAAAAAAAAGTGTATTAAGCTTTTAGGGATATGCAAATTTTACTAACCACAGGGACAAAGAAATTGAGGACTGAAACTAAGAGTTTCTGTAGAAATGGCATATTTTGGGTAAGAGGAATTTAAGGTACAGCCTTTCACTGCAAGGTGGCTAATTATATCAAAAGATGCCTGTGAAAATGTATTGTATCTAACAGGGTATATAACTTATCAGTCTTCCAAAGGTTTTGAAAATCTAGCAATTTTCCATCAGTTGTAGAATGTCATTGACAATATTACCTTTGTTATAAAGGGCTTTTGTATTGTTATGCAGTATGTTTGGAAATGATTCAGATACCTTTTCTTATTACTTTTGTAACATCCTTTAATGTTTTAAATACCTGGTAAGTGTGTTCTCGAAAACTCTGATGTTTTGAAAATATATTCATGTATGAAATGTAAGGTTTGTACTAGATATTGATAACCATTTTCTAAATTCAGGTCTGTACATAGTATCTGGGATTGTGCATTCCACATAGTATTTATACCATTACATGGTCAATGAACTGCCATTCATATAAAGGTCAGACAACATTATTTTATGAATTTGATAATGCACAAAATTTCTCTTATATAATCT
>NW_020868467.1:186271-191271 GCF_003789085.1 Penaeus vannamei | reverse complement strand
GGAGAGGAGGGAGAGGGGAAAGAGAGGAGAGGAGAGGGAGGAGAGGGAATGGGGAAGAGGGGAGGGAGGGAGGGAGGAAGAGGGAGGGAGAAGGGGAGGGGAGAATAGGGGAATAGGGAGGTAGAGGACCGGAAACACGCAGGAGAAGGAGGGAAGGCGCAGAGCAGAGAGAGAGAGAGAGAAAGAGAGGAAGCGAACCCCGGCCATTGTTGTTCCCGCGCGCGCCCTCTGTCGGCCGGACGCTCGCCACGGTGACATATGAAACCTCGCCATGCCCCCCACGCCCGAGGAAGACGAATGACGGATTGTGGCGCGGTGGGGGCGGAGGGGGAGGGGGGGGCGTTCTGGCAGCGTTAATGCGTGCCATGGGCGTAATTTAGTTAGACGTCGATGGGATTTCTCGTCGTGGAAGAGAAAAAGGGAATGGGGAAGGCGTGACCTATTCGCTAGGGTGGAGGGTGGGGCTTGGAGGAGGGGTGGTTTGGTGGGAGGGCGGTTGAGAGCGGTGAGAGAGGGGAGGAGGGGGTGAGATTCGCGTGAGGAGTGGAGGAGGGAGGGGGACTGGGTGGGGAGGTGGGGGTGGGGGTGGGAGGAGGAGGCGTGAGAGGATGGAGGAGAAAAGGGAGAGGGAGGGAGAGGTGAGGGGAGGAGGCGTGAGGAGGGGAGGGAGGGTGAGGAGGGAGGGGTAGGGGGTGAGGAGGGGGAGGGAGGGTTGGTGAAGGATGTGAGGAGGGATGGAGAATAGATGGAAAAAGGAGAGAAAGGGAGGGTTAGGAAGGAAGGAGAGGAGAAAGCATGGAGGGAATGGAGGGAAATAAAGGAGAGGAGGAAGAGAATGGAGGGAAAGAAAGGGAGAGGGGAGGAAGGGAGGATGAAGGTACAAGACAGAGGAAAGTTAAGAGAGCGGAGGAGAAGGGAGGCAAGAAGTCGGGAAAGAAGGGTGAAAAGAAGGAAGTAAGAAAGGGTGAAGTTAAGGAAAGAGGAGGGAGATAGAAGGCAAATAAGGGGCAGGAAGGGAGAGAAGCGATAGAGGGAGGAACAGAGCGAGGAGGAAGGAGGGAGGGACGGAGGGAGGAGAGGAGGGAGGGAGGGGGGAAGGGAGAGAAGGGCAGCATATGGCAGAGAGGGAGGAAGGAGGAGGGAAGAGAAAGGGTGGAGTTGACGCTGAGCGCCACTGAGAGATGACTCAGCTGGAATCAAGCAGTACTCCTGAAAGCCCGAGCGCTGCAACGGCGTGAGGACCGCAAATGGCCGACGAGAGATACTCGTGCGACAGTGCAGAGCTCCTTGCACAGAGCTCGGAGGCAGGACAACGAGAGCGAGCTATCCCGTGATCACCGCATCACTGCCTGCGTCGCGTCCATCCAGAGAGAAGCGACCGAGAGGGCAAAGAGGAGAAGAGGGAGAGATGGAGAGAGGGGAGGGAGTGAGAGGAGGAAAAAGAGGGAGGGAAGGAGGGAGGAGGAGGCGAAAGAGGAAGAGAGGGAGGTGAAGGGAAGATGGGAAAGAGAGTAAGAGAGGAAGAGACGAGAGGAGAGAGGAAAGTAGGGAAAGAGGGATAAGAGGAAGAGCAGGGAAGGGAAAGAGGGAGGGAAAGAGGTGAGGGAGGGTAGTAGCGCGCTGGCGTATGTCTGAGGGTAAACTGTTTAATAATAGACCCCCGGGTGCTGGAGCTTAGGAGTAGGTGGTGGGTGGGGGGGGTGGGTGGAAATTCTGCTGTGGGAATATCTATTAAAATATATATTACTGGATACCTTACGGCAAATTGTCAGCGGTGTTGGGGTGAAGGGGCGCAGTTTTCCCAGAAAAAGGGGAAAATAGACGTCGGGTATATCTTGTATTAATGGTGATGGCAGAATATGAGAAAAGGAAGTGATGAAAAAAGTTTATTTATGAAAAATTGGCGGGTTTTTTACTCTTCCAATTCCAAAGTTTCTTACCACAATGAAGAAAATTATGAATAATGAATGAATATTGGTAATTACATCATTAATCATTATTGATTAAGAGTGATGATATGGACTGACAGTGATTTAGTTGTAATTGATAAATGATAATAACATACTTTCAATAGTAATAGTAATATTATGAATTGTTATTCGCTGTTGAAAATAGTACAAGTATCAAATGATATATATATAATATATAGTTCAATAACATAAAAGTAATAGTGAGGATGATCATATATGATTACTGATTAAATGATTAATTACTAAATTATAACGATGATACTGACAATATTAATGAGGGTCAAATAAATACTTACGAATGATGAAATGGAATAACAATGATTGAATATAATAAAAACAATAATGAAGAATTGTGGATAATAAATAACAATAATAAATAGAATATCAAAAAATTGATATAACAACATATTATATTGTATTTGACTAAGTTAATGATCAATAGCAATATTCACGATTAATGGTTAATGCTGATAATAACAATTAATTGATAATATAAAATAATAATTATAATAATAAACACATAGTGATATAATAATGATAATGAAAATAATACTTAAACAATGATACTGATAAGAAACGATAAGGATAATAAAACGATCTATGATAATGATGTAATAATAATGATAATATAATAATAATAGCAAATAATGGTAATTAACAAAAACGATAATAGTGATATAACAGTAACTAAAAGTAATGATGGTAATGATAACAATCATACTAATATAATTACGAATAATGATACTGATGATCAAAATTATAATATTCTTTGATAAATATTGGATAATAACGATAATAGTAATAATGATAATAATGATATTTTAACAATAATAATTATAATATATACGTGATGATAGATAATCATAATACAAGATAATAATAGTGATGCAATATGATATCAATAGTAATTGATGATGAAGTATTAACAACACAAACAACATCAACAACAACAACAACGATAATAATAATGATGAAAATAATAATAGTGATAATAAAAATAATGATGAGGATGATGATAATGAAAATACAAGCTATAATAAAATCAACGTAATATAATCATAATAGTAATCTTAATTATAAAAGTAGAGGAAGAAAAAAAAGAAAAAAATCAAATTGAAGGAAATATGAAACACAAAAACAAAGAAAAGGGAAGTAAGAAAGAGAAAGAAAGAGAAACAGGAAACGAAAAGGGAAGGAGAGAGGGAACGAATACAAATTTAGATGGAAAATGCGAGATTGAACATATACACCACCTGTTCAAATTTCGCGCCAAAAGCTGTACGTCATTTAAATACCATCCTATTTGGGTGAACGTTGTAATTCCGTGCTCTTTCCCCCTCCCCCCTCCCCCTTCTCAACTTCCCCCTCATCACTCCTACTTTCAATAACCCTTTTCTCACTCCCTTCCTCCCTCCCTCCCTCCCTACCTCGCATTCTCTTGCTCTCTCTCTCCCTTCCCTTCCCTCTCTCCTTCTATCTTCTACCCATGTCTACCCCTACTCCCTCCCCCCAACCCCACTCCCTACCTATGCCCTCCTCCCCATATTGCTCCCCACTCAAATCCTCCCTTCTCCTCCCTCCCCCTTACTTCCTATCCCCAATCAAACCCTCATCCTTCCTCCCCCCCCCAATCACGTCTGTCCCCACTTCTCTTCCCTTGAATCCCCCTACCCTAACCCCCGAACCCCCTTCTCTCTTCCCTCTTCCTCCCTCCCTCTTCTCTTCCCCCTTCTCTCTCTCTCCCCTCTCTCCTCTCCCCTAACCCCCTCCCCCTAAACCCCCTCCCTCCCCTTCCTCTCCCTTCCTTCCCCCCCCCTCCCGCGCCCCGAATCCACTACCTGTGCCCCGTGATGACACTACCGCCCCCACTCCCTGTAACGCGATCGCCGTCCCATTATAGGCTGGGTCTCTGTCACTCCTCATCGATGACGTAATTGGGTTCTCTCACCTGTGCCTCACCTGTCTCGCTCCCCTCCCCCTCTCCCCTACTCCCCCTGGTTCTCTTTCTTAGCTTCTTTCCCCTTCCTCTTCTCTTTTTCTACTTCGTTCTGTCTTTTCTTTTTTTTCATAGTTCGTTTTAATTTGTGGGTTTCTTTGGTTTTCTTTTTCTTTTGTTTCATTTCTTCTTTTTTCTTTTCCGTCTCTCTCTCTCTTCTCTCTCTCTCTCTTTCCTTTTCCTTCCTTTTCCTTTCCTATTCTCTCCTTTCCTTTGCTTTCCTTTCCCCTTTTATCCCCTTTTCTCTTCCCAATTCCTTCCCTTTCCATTCCCTCTCCCTTTTCGTATTTTCCCTTTCGCTTTATTTCTCCTTCTATGTTTCGCTTCTACTCCTCCCCCCTATTTATCATCCCTTCTTTTCTGGCCTTGTTCTTTTCTTTCTGGTCCATGCTTCTTCTGAAATCTTTCTTCTTATCTTTTACCTCTTCTTCTCCTCCTTCTCCTCTTCCTCTTCGTCTTCCTCATATTCCTCCTCCAACTTTTTCTCTTCGTGTTTTCTCCTCCAACGATCGTTTTCCTTCTTCACTTTCTCATTCCTCCTTCTCCTCTTCCTTCCTTATCCCTTATCATTCACTTTCTCCTCTCCTCATCCTTTCATCTATCTATCCCTTCTTCTTTCCCATCTCTCTTTCCTTCTCTTTTATTCCACTTCCTCTCCCATCTCTTCCTTTCCTTCCCTCTCTCTCTTTCTTTCCTTCCCCCTTTCCCTTCCTCCCTCTCTATCCATCATCCCTTCATCCATCCACCCTTCTTCTCCCCTTCCCTCTCTCCCTCTCTTCCCTCTTTCTTCCCCTTTCTTTCTCCCCTTCCTTCTCTCCCTCTTTCTCCCCTTTCCTCTCTCTCCTTCTTTCTTTCCCTCTCTTCCTCTTTTTCCCCTTCCCCTTCCCTTTTCCCCTTTTTCCCATCTCTCCCTCTTCCTCCCCTTCCCCCTCTCTCTCTTTCCTTCCTCCTTTCCCTTCCTCCCTCCTTTCATGGCTCTACAAATGATAATCGCCAATAGGGTTCCATTTTCCATCTTTTGTTTAGCAGTGAAA
>NW_020868467.1:173771-181271 GCF_003789085.1 Penaeus vannamei | reverse complement strand
CATATATAATCTTAAATACATACATCTCCACCTACCTACATACGTTCATACATACACAAAAACGCAAACACACATACACACTCACATATACATGCACACACAGACGCATATGCAGATATATGTATATATATATATATATATATATATATATATATATATATATATATACTTATATATACACACATATATATACATATACATATACATACATATATATATATATATATATATATATATATATATATATATATATATATATATATATATATATATATATATATATATATATATATATATATATTATATATATATATATATATATATATATATATATATATATATAACACAAAGATACATAGACAAATATAAACAGAGATGGAGAGACAGATAGACAGATAGACAGATGAGAGAGAGAGAAAAGAGAAAGAAAGAGAGAAAGAGAGAAGAGAGAGAGAGAGAGAGAGAGAGAGAGAGAGAGAGAGAGAGAGAGAGAGAGAGAGAGAGAGAGAGAGAGAGAGAGAGAGAGAGAGAGAGAGAGAGAGAGAGAGAGAACGAGAGAGAGAGAGAGAGAGAGAGAGAGAGAGAGAGAGAGAGAGAGAGAGAGAGAGAGAGAGAGAGAGAGAGAGAGAGAGAGAGAGAGAGAGAGAGAGAGAGAGAGAGAGAGAGAGAGAGAGAGAGAGATGAGAGAGAGGAAGAAAGAGAGAGAGCGAGAAAAAGAAAGAGAGAGTATACCCCACCACTTTCTCCTTCGTTTTAACTTAATCTTTTCAACTTAATCTTTTTAACCAAGTCGCTTCTCTCCTTTCCATGCGAGGGGGTGGGGGTGGGGGTGGAGAGAGAGAGGAGTAGGGAGTAGAGTAGGGGGCAGGAGGGGGGGGGGCTCAGGTGCAGTGAGAGCGCAGCAAACCTTGTTAAGTGCAATCAACAGCATCATTTCATAGTTAGTGATGATGGTGTTGGTGATTATGGTGATGATGGGAGTACATGTGCGTGTCTGTGTACGTAAATGGACACGGACAAATAGACAGACACGCGCACATGGATTCACACACACATTTATACACACGCGTTAAAAAGATACACAAAACAACACACACAACGACACACACACACACACACACACACACACACATACGCACACAAACACACACCACACGCACACACATGACACACACACACACACACCAACAAACAAATACACATAACCATGCACTCCTAAGAAAACTTACACACACATTTTTAGAAAAAAAAGGTAAATATACATTCATATAGAGAGAGATGGGCTGTCTTATCACATAAGATAATAAATAGATAAATAGATTAATAAAAAAACAACGAGGGGAAAAGAGGAAGAAGAAGCAGAGAAGGAAGGAAAAGATAAAGAAAGAAAGGGAAAGGGATAAAAGAACAACGAGGGAAAAAAGAACAAAGACAAGAAAGGAACCACGAAAGAGAGAGTGAAAAGACCCATAGAAAGCGGGAACAAAAGAGACAGAAACAGAAAGTAAGAGAGAGATAAAAAAAATTAAGAGAAAGAGATAAATACATATAGTAAAAAAAAGAGAAAAAAAAAAAAAAAAAATGCAGAAAGTAGGAGAGAGACAGAAAGGAAGGAAGAAAAAGATAAAGACAGAAAAAAAGAAAAAGAAAAAAAAGAAATACAAAAATGCAGAAAGTAAGAGACAGAAAAAAGGACGCGAAAGAGATAAAGACAGAGTAAAAAAAAAAGGAAAAGAAAAATACAAAATACAAAAATACAGAAAATAAGAGAGAAACAGAAGAAGAAAGGAAGATAAAGAGATAAAGACATATAATAAAAGAAAAAATATATATATACAAAACAAAAATGCAAGAGAGAAACAGAAGAAAAAAGAGAAGCGAAAGAGACAGACAAAAAGTAAAAAAAGAAAAGAAAAAAGGGAGAAGAAGAAAAGAAAAGAAGAAGAAGAAGAAGAAGAAAAAAGAGAAGAGAGAGAGAGAGAGAAAACAAAAAAGAAACACAAAGCCACCACACCCTCGAAGCAACCCAACGGAACGGAACTGTCTCCGCGATTTCGAAAACGGCGAATTCGATTGAGTCCAAAATTCCTTTCCTCTCCGCTCGCCGTTCCCGAATCTCGCTCTGTCGCCGCCGTTTGAAATCACCTCCGTTAATTAGTCGACTTGCTAATTAACAACTCGGTGAAAAGAAAACTAACGTATGTTTTTTGTTTTATTTCCTTCCTCTCCTGATCCCGGGTATGTCGATGAGCCATTAGAGAGAGCGAGGATAAAAAGAAATGAAAGAAGGAAGGAGGAAAAAAAAAGAAGCGTTATCGATGCTCTGGCAACACAGGTAAATTAACAGCTGTATTATCGTACGAGAACTTGAAACCAGTTTCTCAAAGCGTAAGAGAAAAAAGGAATAAGAGGGAGAAAAAAATAAAGAGAGAGAGAAAGAGACGGATAGATAGACAGGGGAAGAACGGGGGAGGAAGAGGGACCGGGGAAGAGGGGGAGGAGGAAGAGAAGGAGAAAAAAAATAAAGAGAGAGAGAAAGAGACGGATAGATAGGGGAAGAAGGGGGAAGGAAAGAGGGAGAAAAAATAGAGATAGAGAAAGAGACGGATAGATAGACAGGGAAGGGAGAGGAAGAGGGAAAAAAAATAGAGAGAGAAAAGAGACGGATAGATAGACAGGGAAGGGGGGGAAGAGAGGAAAGAAGAGGGAAAAAAATAAAGAGAGAGAGAAAGAGACGGAGGGAGAGGGGGGGAGAGGAGAAGAGGAGAAGAGGAGAAAAAAAAAGAGAGAGAGAAAGAGACGGACAGATAGACAGGGGAAGGGGGAGAGGGAAAAAAATAAGAGAGAGAGAGAGAGACAGATAGATAGACAGGGGAAGAAGAGGGAGGGAGAAGAAGAAGGAGAAAAAAAATATAGAAGAGAAAGAGACGGATAGATAGACAGGGGAAGAAAGGGGGGGGGAGGAGAAAGAGAAGAGGGAGAAAAATATATAGAGAGAGAAAGACGGATAGATAGACAGGGAAAGGGAGAGGGGGGAAGGGGAGAGGAGGAGAGGGGGGGAGAGGGAGGGACTATGGAAAGCGGATATAAAAAAAAAAAAAAAAAAAAAATTGAAACGTAACGATGACGTTGAGTGTTTGTCGTAAAACGCTTTTAATTAGGGCAGCTCCCAAATCAAATATGCTCGCTAGAGGGCCCCATTGTAGGCACTAGTGGGAAGGGCGGGGGAGGGGGGGGCGCTGGCGGGGGGAGGGGGCTGGCAGGGGGGAAGGAGGGCGAGGTACGTCTTCCCCTCCTTCTCTCCTCCTCCTCCTCCTCCTCCTCCTCCTCCACCTCCTCCTCCTCCTCCTCCTCCTCCTCCTCCTCCTCCTAGTAGCTCAGCCAGCTAGTTTGTACCTTCAATACGTAACGAGGCTTTTTGTGCCGCGCTGCTAGAGGTTTTGACAATTACAGCTCGTTACCGAGTTTAACAAATCACAAGGGAACAGCTCGGCAAACACGCACACACACAGACACCCTGGCTCCCTCCCTCCCCTCCCCCCCTCCCCTACTCCCGCGAACCCCTCCCCCCTCCCCCCCCTCCTCTCTCTACCTGCTCTCTGGCGTCCGAAACTGGATAATCTTATTTCTCTTTCGTCAGAATTTCTCTCTGTCTCTCTTTCTTTCTTTCTGAATATATGTCTTTCGCCGTCTTTTTCCATCTCTGTTTGTCTGTCTGTCTTTTTTTTTTAATCCCCCAAATTTACTTCATCCTTGTCTATCTATCCATCCATACATCTATTTCTAAAATCATCAATTATCTATCTATAATAATCGCCCTCCATAGTCACAATAATATGTTTCTTCGTCGAAAAAGTAAGAAAATGTCCGAAGTTTTTGAAAATACGAAACACCGAGACAGGAAAACACACTTGTCCTTAAGTTAATATAAAGAGAGACATTTCACTTAAGTTTTCCTTTTACGTAATTATCAACTGTCGTCCTTATTCCTTAATCGTTCAGTATATCATTTTCTCTCTGTTTACGAAAGAATAAAAGTAAGAATAGATGATATGAATATAGATAGAAGAAAGTGCATATAGGAAAGAGACAGACGTAAAAAAATGAGAAAGGCGAAGTAGAAATGCAATAAAAATGCAGAGTAAAAAAGGAAAAAAAGAAAGATGCAGAGAGAGAGAGAGAGAGAGAGAGAGAGAGAGAGAGAGAGAGACAGAGAGAAAGAGACAGACGAGACAAAACAGAGACAGAGAGAGAGCAGACTAAGACAAAGCGAAGAGAGAAGAACGAAAAAAAAAAGACAAACGAAAGAAAAGAGAAATAACGAAAAAAGAAAAGAGGAAGAAGAAAAAAAAAAAAGAGAAAGAGAACACACACACACAAAAAATACGAACATCCCCAACGCTCTCACTCTCATTCTCTCACTCTCTCTCTCTCTCGTTCCCTCTCGCTCTCTCCCGCTCCCTCTCGCTCTTTCTCGCCAGCCTCCGACATCGCCTCCTTGTGTCTAACCTAATATTACGAGATTAATCCAATCCCACTCTTGAACAACACAGACACAGGAGGAGAGACTGCTTGAGACTCGCACTTGACTCTTTCGCCCGAGTTCTGTCTCGACTAACGAAGGTGGGGGCGAGGGGAGGGTGGGAGGGGGTGGGGTGGGAGGAGAGGAGAGGAGGAGGGGAAGGAGGAGGGGGAGGGGAGGGGAGGGTGGAAGGGGGGACGAGGGATGGGTGGAAGGGGGAGGAGTGAGAGGGGGAGGGATGGGGTGAGAGGGAGAGGGGAGGGAGGAGGGGGGAGGGTGAGTGGGAGGAGGTGGGGTGTAAGGAAGAGGAGAGGGAGGAGGGGAGGGGTGGGGAGGGGAGGGGTGGAGTGAGGAGGGGGAGGAGGGGGAGGGGGGGAGAGGGAGAGGAGGGAGGAGGGGAGGGGGGGGATGGGGTGGAGGGAGAGGAGGGGGAGGAGGGGGAGGGATGGGGTGGGAGGGGATGGGGTGGGAGGGAGATGAGAGGGAGGAGGGGGAGGAGAGGGGATGGGGTGGAAGGGGGGAGGGGATGGGTGGAAGGGGAGAGGAGAGGGGGAGGAGGGGGGAGGGGATGGGAGGGTGAGAGGAAGGGGGAGGGAGAGGAGAGGAGGAGGGGGAAGGGGGGAGGGATGGGATGGAAGGGGAGAGGAGGAGGGGGAGAGGAGGAGGGAGAGGAGAGGGAGGAGAGGAGGGAGGAGGGGGAGGAGGGGAGGGGGGAGTGGAGGGATGGGGTGGAAGGGAGAGGAGAGGGACGAGGGGGGAGGAGGGGTTGGGAGGGATGGGGTGGAAGGGAGGGGGAGAGGAGGGGGGAGCGAGGTGGAAGGAAAGGAGAGGGAAGAGGGGGAGGGTGGGGGATGGGGTGGAAGGGAGAGGAGAGGGAGGGGGGGAAGGAGGAGGAGAGGAGAGGAGAGGAGGAGGGGGAGAGAGGGGGAGGAGAGGGAGGAGGGGGAGGGTGGGAGGGGATGGGGTGGAAGGAGAGGAGAAGGAGGGGGGAAGGGAGAGGAGAGGGAGGAGGGAGTGGAAGGGAGGGGGGTGGAAGGAGAGGAGAGGGAGGAGGGGGAGGGTGGGAAGGGAGGGGGTGGAAGGGATAGGAGAGGAGGGTGGAAGGGGATGGGGTGGAAGGGAGAGGAGAGGAGGAGGGGGAGTGTGGGAAGGGAGAGGAGAGGGAGGAGGGGGAGGGAGAGGATTAGGAGAGAAATGAGGGAAAGGTGGGGAGAGGAATGAGGGATGGGGGAGAGGGAAGCGAGGAGGAGGAAAGGAGGGAGGAGAAATGGGGAAAAGGGAGAGGTAGTGAGCGGGAAAGGAGAGGAGGAGAGAAGACGGAGGGGAAAGCAGGGAGGAGGGAAAAGGGAAAGAGGAAGAAAGAGAGGGGATGAAGGGGAAGGGAAAAGGGAAGGAGGGAGGAGCGAAGGATGGAAGAAAGATGGGAAGGGAAGGGAAGAATAAGGGAAGGATAGAAGAAGAAGGGAGGAAAAGAAGAGGAAGGAGTGGAGAGAGGTAAGGGGGAGAAATAAAGGGGTGGGGGAAGGCAGAGAGAGGAGAAAGAGTGGGAAAGGAGGAGGAAGAAGAAGGAAAGACAATGAGGAAAATAGAGGTAGGAAGAGAGAAAAGAAAATGAGACGTAGAATAGACAAAGGGAGGAAGGAAAAAGAAGGGAGAGAAGAGTGGGAGAGGAAGAAACATGAGGGAAAATGTGGTAAAGATGAGGGTATGGAGAAATTGGAAGACAGGGAAAGGAAAGGGAGAGACAGAATGACGTAGAGAGGAGAAAGAAGCGATAAAAAGGAGAAGGAAAGAAAGCATTTTAATACAAAGTAGAATCGGAGAGAATGAGAGAGATGAAGAGAAGAGAAGAGTGAGGAAAAGAGAAGAGATAGGAAGGAGAGACGGAAAGAAGGAAGGAAGGAAAATAAGAAAAGAGAGGAGAGAAAGAAAATAAGAAAATAGAGGAGAGAAAGGAAAATAAGAAAAGAGAGGAGAGAAAGAAAAGAAAAGAGAGGAGAGAAAGGAACAGAAGAGAAAAGAGGTGCGAAGAAAAAGAGAGAAGTGAATATTAGGATAGGCGGGGGAGATGGTGAATGGGAGGAGAGGGGGAAATAGAGAATAAAGAAAGGGAGAGATTGAAAGGAGAATAAATATATGCGCGTAGACAAGAAAAGGAAGGAGAAAGGAAGAAAAGAAGAGAATATGAAATGGAAAAAAATCTGACAAGAAATGAAGGGAAACAATAGAAAGAAAATTGAAGAGAGGAGAAACATGAATAAAGAAAGATAAAAATGATTAAAGGAGAAGAAAGATTTGAAAGAGCAGAAAGGGTAAGAGAATAAAAAGGGGGAACATGAGAAGCATGAATAGGAAGGGACCAAGAGGAGGAGCAATGAAAGGAGGATAAAGAAGATGGAAAAGTCAAAAACGAAAAAAAATCCGAGAAGTAAGAAACAGAGATAAATGATATACCGAAATGCAAATCAAGTAATAAATGATAATATATAGAAATCAAAAGATAAACAGAGACAGGGTATAATTAAAAGAAAAGGATAAATTGAAATGTAGTAAATAAAAATTAGAAATTTATAAGGACGCAAATTTTACTAGACTTTCGAAAAAATATCTATAATGGGAATTGTAATTAAATGCGGGAAAGAAGAGATAAAACGGGAAAATGTAATCCTGAGGAAGTAACGTTTACAATAAGAAAAAAGATATTTTCATAGAAAGCTGATTTGTCAACCTCAAAGAAAGAGGAAAAGTACAGAAAAGAAGAAGAAAAAAAAAAAAGATGAATAACATGTTGAGAGAGTATTGGGAATTCTGTTTACAATCAACGAAAAAGAAGGTTTTTAGTTTCAAATGGCAACAAAGAAACAACACACACATTATCACCCACCAAACCCAACACGCAAAACCACCCACCCACCCACCACACACAAACCACACCACCCAACTACCCACCCACCTAGACCCCCCCCCCCACACACACA
>NW_020868467.1:148771-153771 GCF_003789085.1 Penaeus vannamei | reverse complement strand
AGAGAGAGAGAGAGAGAGAGAGAGAGAGAGAGAGAGAGAGAGAGAGAGGAGAGAGAGAGAGAGAGAGAAGAGAGAGAAGAGAGAGAGAGAGAGAGAGAGAGAGAGAGAGAGAGAGAGAGAAAGATAAAGAGATTGAGAGAGAGAGAGAGAAAGCTAACGAGAGGGAGAGCCCCGCGAGCGATGCATTCCGACACCGCTCGCAACTCACTGGGAAATACCCCGTAAGTACTGATAACAAAACATCAGAACATGATCACACCTTCTCCACACGTCTTCGCGCTCTCCCACAATCTTTCGTCCCAGCGTCCGCATCCGCCTCGCGTTCATTCTCCGCGCCTTTCTTGAACGAAAACTTCTGCCGCGTTCGAGAAGACCGCGTCAGTTAAAGGGCTAGGATGCATATTAGTAATTTAATTAAGTTTACAGTAGGGATGGGACTCCATATGTGCCTGAGGAGGGAGGGAGGTGGGTAAGGGGGGTGGAGAAGGGGTGAGCTGGGTGGGGGAGGTAAGGGGGTGGGAGGTAGGGAGGGGAGGAGAGGGGGGAGAAGCTAGAGTGAGAGGGGTAATGGAAGGAAAAGGCGAGGAGAGGGAAGGAAGGAGGGGAAGGAGGGGGAAGGGGAAAACGGAAACGGGGAGAAGCTGGGGAGGGAGAAAAGGAAAGAGGGAAGGGGAAGAGGGAGAGAGAGGAACGAAGGAAGGGAAGAGGGGTGAGAGGAAAAGGAAGAGGGGAGAAAGGGAAGGAAGGAGGAGAGGTAAGGGAAAAGGGAAGGTAAGAGAGGGGAAGGGAAAAGGGGCAGGGGAAGTGAGGGAGAGAGAGGTATTAGAGGAGAAGGAAAGAGGGGTAAGGGCAAGAAGGTTAAAGGGAAAGAGAGGGAAGGAAGGAAGGAAAGGAAGGAGGATAGGGGAAAAGGAACAAGGAACAGGGAAGAGAGAGAAGACAAGGAGAGGGTAAGGGGAAGAGGTAAGAGGGGAGGGGGAAGAGGGAGGGAGGGAAGGGCGAGGGGAAGGAGGGTTGGCTAGAAGTTGATTCATGTGGAAGACTAATGAAAATTAAGTCTAGTTTTTATTGGCAAAATTGTCGTTCGTCGCAGATGTACGGTGGCCGTGTAGACTACTTTTAAGAATTAGGGTTTGTAAATTTTGCTGGTTTGTTGTTCAGCGGAGGTGAGGGAGTTTTTAGGGGGGGGGGGGGGAGGGGGAGGGGGGGAGGAGGAGGAGGAGGAGGGAGTTTTTTAGAGGGGGAGGAGGAGGGGGAGGGGTTTTTAGAAGGGGGGGGGTAGAGGGGGAGGAGTTTTTAGGAGGGGGAGGGGGGGGGGAAGGAGTTTTTTAGGGGGAGGGGGGAAGGGAAGGGGGGCGGGGGAGGAGTTTTAGGGGGGAGGAGGGAGGGAGGACGAGGGGTGACAGGGAGGTGGAGGGGTAACTGAAGGGGTGGAGGCTGGGAGGGGAGGGAGGTTGACCGGGAGGGGGAGAGGTGGTGGTTGAAGTGGGGAGAGAGGAAGGAGGGAGAGGATGTGAAAGGAGGGAAGGTAAGGAGGGAGGGAAGGATGTGGAGGAGGGAGGGGAGAGGGAGGGAGGAGGGAGGGAAAGGAGGAGACGGAGGGAGGAGGGAGGAGGAGGGAAGAGGATTGAATTGGATGGAGGGAGGAAAGGAGGGAAGATGTGGGGGAGGGAGGGGGAGGAAAGGAGGGAAGATGTGAACGGAGGGGAGGGAATGTAGGAGGAGGAAGAGATGTGAGTGGATAGGAAAAGGAGGGGAGGGAGGGAGGGAGGGAGGGAGAGGAGGGAGGAAGGGAAAAGAGAATGTAGGAAGGAAGGGAGGAAGGGAAGAGAGAAAGAGGGGACCATGACAGGGGGGACAACAGGGAGGGAGAAAAAGGAAGCAAAAGCAGGAAGGAGGGAAGGAGGGAGGACGGAGGAAGAGAGCCCTGGGGAAAGAGGGCAGGAAGGGAGGGCAAGGGAGGGAGAGAGTTGATGTCCCTATTCTTCTTCTGCAATTCCCCCTAATTCTTGTTTATATATGTATTATTTCTTCATCTTTTTGTTAACTTCGTGTGTGTCCCTTCCCGCCATCTTTGTTGATTATTTATGCGGGAAAAATGGAGGTATTTTTTAAGTTTTGGAGGCAAGGAGGGGAGGGAGGGAATGGGAAGGAAGGGAGAGGGGAACGGTGGGGGAGGGGGAAAGGGGGGGGGGAGGGAGAGGGAGAGGAGGGGAAGGAGGAGTGGGGAGGGAGGGAGGGGAGGAGGAAAGGGGACGGCGGAATGGGAGAGGGAAGTGGGGAGAGGGAGGGGAGGAGGATGAGGGAGAGGGGACGGGGGAATGGGAGAGGGGACGGGGGAAAGGGGAGAGGGTGGGGAGGGGAGTGGAGGGGGTGAAGGGAGAGGTGGACAGGGAATGGAGAGGGAGAGAGGGGAGAGTGGAGCGGGGAATGGGAGAGGGGAGGAGAGAGGAAATGGGAGGGGAGGGGGAGGGGGACAGGGATGAGGAGAGGGGAGGGGGGACGTGGGACAGGGAGAGAGAGGGAGAGGGGTGGGGAGAGGAAAAGGGGACGGGATGGGATGGAGGAGAGGGGAGAGGAGAGGGTGGGGAAGGGAGGGGAAGAGGGGAGGAAAGGGGGAAGGGAGGGGGAATCGGAAAATGGGAGAGGGGAAGGAGGGGGAGGGGAGGGACACTTACATTCTACCTGCCTACTTACATAGCTACTTACAAATCCCCTCCCCACCTCCTCCCCACTCCCCTGTGAGGGTGTATCAGCTCGAGCTTTTCAGGGAGGAACATTTTTGAACAAGACGATCTGGACGAATGTTCATTGTCTCATTCCTCTTTCTCTCTATCTATCTTTCTCGCTCTATCTATCTATTCTATCTGTCTCTCTCTCTCTCTCTCTCCCTTTCTGTCTGTCTGTTCTGTCTGTCTCTCTCTCTTTCTCTCTATCTATCTGTCTACTCTATCTCTTCTCTCTCTATCTTCTCTCTTTTTCTTTCTTCTCTCTCTCTCTATTCTCTCTCCCCTTTCTGTCTGTCTGTCTGTCTGTCTGTCTCTCTCTCTCTATCCCTCTCTCTCTATCTCCCCCCCCCTCCTCCCTCCCTCCCTCTCTCTCTCTCTCCCCCCCTTCTGTCTGTCTGTCTGTCTCTCTCTTCCTCTCTCTATCCCCTCCTCTGCAATCTTCGCAATTTCTCCCTTACTCCCCGCTCAAGCGCCACCTATTTCTATCTCGCAACTTAGAAAATAGAGACAATGATAGATAATAGTCTGATAGATAAGTAGTGTTGGCAATAGGAGCAGAGTCGTGGATTTTTGTACTTGCTTCGGGAAAAAAAAAAATCTATCACCACTTTATAGGGAAATCGTGAGATGTTTATTTCTCTCCCTGAGAAATTCAACCTGTGGCATCCTGAAAACTACATTTTAGGTAGATTATCTTTGTCTATCTATCTATCTACTTCTCTCTCTCTCTCTCTCTTTCTCCTTCTCTCTCTCTCTCTCTCTCTCTCTCTCTCTCTCCTCTCTCTCTCTCTCTTCTCACTCACTCTCTCTCTCGTGTTCTATCTATTATCTATTTATTTTATTTTCACTTATTATTTCTGCCCATTATTATCTTTATCATTAATGCTGTTTTCGTTATTCTTGATATAATTTTTGTTTGTACCAGGGTTATTGATGTCACTTAATTTGATTTTTTTTATTTCTTATTCTCGCATCAATATCCTCTCTCCTCTCTCTCTCTCTCACCCCCCTCTCTCTCTCTCCATCCCCATTCACTCCCACCTCCCTACCCTATCCCACCTCTATTATCCCCCCTCACCTCCCACCCCAACTCCACTCTCATCCCCACCCATCCCCTCTCATCCCTCACCCTCACCCACCACCACCCTCCCTCCCTTCCCCTCACCCACCACCCTCCTCCCTTCCCCTACCCACCCACCCTCCCTCCTTCCCCTGCCCCCCAGCCTCCCTCCCCCTCCCCTCCCTCTCCTCCAAACTGGGTTTGCTCGTATAGTGACCTGGAAGTGTCGACCTAAACGGATCCCAAAACACGCGTGTGATGGCCGTATGCCGCCGTAATCCACGTTATGACGGCCGACGAGGCGTGTGACGGGCAGGTGTTTGGGGAGGGGGATGTAGGGATGGGGGGTGAAGGGAAGGAGTGGGGGTAAGGGTAAAGGTGGGGGGGAAGGACGAGGGGTGTGGCAGGTTGTAAGGATCGGGGCTGTGTAGGGAGGGGGAGGGGGGTAGGGGTAAAGGTGGAGGGGGGAAAAGGGTGACAGGTGTTGGCGGGAGGGGGGTGAGTAGGAATGGGGGTGTTGGTGGGAGAGGGTAAGGGTAAAGGTGGGGGGAAGGGGAGGTGAAGTTGTTGGGGGGATGGGGGGTGTGGGAGGGAGTTGGGGTAGGGAAGAGGGTAAGGAGTAAGGGGGATGAGCGGGTGGCAGGTGTTGGGGTAGCGGGTGTAGGAGGGAGGGGGGTGTAGGGAGAGGGTGAGCGGGGAGGGGGGAGGAGATAGAGCCAGAGTTGTTTGGGGAAAGTTATCATGTCTTTGTATTTTTTCGTATTTGTATTTTTTAATACATCATTTGCTAGTTTGATTTCGGTTCTTAGGTCGTTCTTCTCTCTTTCTCACTTCCTATCTTTCTTTCTCTCTTGTCTTTCTTTCTCTCTCTCTCTCAATCTCTCACTCTCTCGATCTATTATTATTTATATATCGATCTGTCTCTCTTTCTCTTTCTCTCTCTCTATTTACTTGTCTATCTATCTATCTTACCTTTCTTCTCTCTCTCTCTCTCTCTCTCTCTCTCTCTTCTCTCTCTCTCTCTTCTCCTTCTCTTCTCTCTTCTCTCTCTCTCTCTCTCTCTCTCACTCACTAACTCTCTCTCTCTCTCTCTCTCTCTCTTCTCTCTCTCTCTCTCCTCTCTCTCTCTCTCTCTCTCTATATATATATATATATAATATATTATATATATATATATATATATGTATATATATATAATATATATTATATAT
>NW_020868467.1:116467-118967 GCF_003789085.1 Penaeus vannamei | reverse complement strand
ACCCAAGCCCACGACCCAGACCCAGCCGACCAGCCCCACGACCCAGCCCACGAACCCAGCCCCACGACCCAGCCCCGACCCAGCCCACGCCCAGCCCACACCCCCCCACAGACCCCGCGACCAGCCCCACGACCCAGCCCCTACGACCCAGCCCCGCGACCCAGCCCCACGACCCAGCCCACACTCAATCCCCACGACCAGCCCGCCAGACCCAGCCCGCCCCACGACCAGCCCAACGACCCAGCCCCACGAACCCAGCCCCGCCGACCCAGCCCCTCGACCCAGCCCCAACGACCCAGCCCACGACCAGCCACGACCCAGCCCCACGACCCAGCCCCGCGACTCAGCCCCACGCCCCACGCCCGACCCAGCCCCGAACCCAGCCCCACGCCCAGCCCCACGACACACGACACACGACCCACGACCCAGCCCCCACGGACCCAGCCCCACGACCCAGCCCCACGACCCAGCCCCGACCCAGCGACAGCCGACCCCACCGCACCCACCCCAGCGCCCACGAACCCAGCCCACGACCCAGCCCCCACGACCCAGCCCCCCGACCCAGCCCCACACAACCCCGCGACCAGCCCGTGATTCAGCCGCCTCGACCCAGCCCCACGACCCACGACCCACACCCGCGACCCCAAGCCTCGCGACCACTCAGCCCCACGACTCAGCCCGAGACCCAGCCCCACGACTCAGCCCCGTGACCCAGCCTTACGACTTCAGCCCCACGACCCACTCAGCCCCGCGACCCAGCCCCACGACCCAGCCCCGCGACCCAGCCCCGCGACCCAGCCCCGACCCAGCCCACGACCCAGCCCACGACCCAGCCCCACGACCCAGCCCCGTGACCCCAGCCCACGACCACAGCCGTGACCCAGCCCCACGACCCAGCCCCACGACCCCCAGCCCCCACGACCCAGCCCCACGACCCGCCCACGACCCAGCCCTACGACCCCGCCCCACGACCCAGACCCAGCACCCAGCCCACGACCCAGCCCCGCGGACCCAGCCCCGACCCAGCCCCGCGACCCAGCCCCACGACCCAACCCCGCGACCCAGCCCCACGACCCAGCCCACGTGACCCAGCCCACGACCCACGCCCCCTGACCCAGTTACGACCCCCGAGTCAGCCCACGACCCAACGACCCAGTACGACCCACCCCACGACCCAGCCCCCTGACCCAGTACGACCCCACGACCCAGCCCCACGACCCCACGACCCAGACCCAACCCCACGACCCAGCCCACCGACCCAACCCCGCGACCCAGCCCCACGACCCAGCCCCGTGACCCAGCCCCCACGACCAGCCCCTGACCCTACGACCCCACGATCAGCCCCACGACACCCACACCCAGCCACGACCCAATCCCACGACCAGTACGACCCAGCCCCACGACAGCCCATGACCCAACCCTACGACCCAACCCCACGACCCAGCCCCGTAACCCAACCCCACGACCCAGCCCGACCCAGCCCCGCAAACTGTGCCCGTCGCTGTTACCCAGTCGCAAACAGTCATGCCAGTCGTCTAATCAATACCAATTATCGCCAGTCACTGACAGCCCACTACAAATCACTGCCACTCTTCCCGATACAAGGGGGAGGCGAGCGTGGCTATCCTCTATCGCTTTCTCACGTAATCCGATAACGTCTTGAGAACGTTGTGGGAGATACCCCCTTTCTAACAACTTTTCTTTTCGTCTTCCTAATTTCTTCATCTCCTTTTCTTCTTTTCGCCATTTTTACTCTGAGATTATTAGTGCTTACTCATTTTCCATTTATTTTGCGTATCATATATATTATATATATATATATATATATATATTATATATATATATATATATATATATTATATTATATTATTTATTTATTTATTTACATATTGATATTTATTACTATACTTTCTTGCTTTGTACGTTTTTCTTTCCTTTAGCTTTTCCCTTCCCCTTTTCTCTTTACCCTTCTTTCCATGCCACACAAAGACACAAAAAAAAAAGAAAAGAAAAAAAAGTGAAAAATAAAATGTCTCCGCAAGATTTAGTCATCCGGGAAATTTTCCACTGGCTGGACAAATTGAAACATTTATCATCAGTATTCCCTCGTTCCTTCTATTCTTTATTTCCCCTTTTCTCTAGTTTCTGTCTTCTATTCCTCTAACTATTGTATTCTATTCTTTTTTTGCTCTCTCTTCATAAAATAATATCAAATAATAATAATAACGATAATAATATAATAATAATCATTGCTATTATTATCATGACAATAATAATAATAATAACAATAATAATTATTACTATTATCAGTGGTTGTATTAATATTATTATTATTATTATTAGCATTACTTTTTATTATATTATTCATTATTATTATAATAATAATTAATTATCATTATTGTTATTGTGTTTTGTTATTATTATTATTATATCATTATATTATTTATTATTATTATGATTACTATTATTATTATTATTTTCATTTTCATTATTATTGTTA
>NW_020868467.1:91467-96467 GCF_003789085.1 Penaeus vannamei | reverse complement strand
CTTTCACTGAATGGATCAAATCAACGGCAGCACATTCGTTCCAGGTGTGAAACTAATTAGTCCTCACCTGATTATGATGCCAGTAAAGACACTGCCCCTGACTCTAACTATCTGCAAACTAATTCTACCACACTCGCCGTTACCGAGGTAAGGGATGTTGCTATGGGCGTAAAAACTCATTCCTCTGAGCCAAAATCTGCCATAATTTTCAGCTATAAAAAGTGTGAGAAACATTTCTTGTGTATAACACTGTAAATGTATGAATATATATGAATACTTGATTATTTTCCCACCTTTAATAATGCTAAAGAAAATGATAAATCACAAAAGTGGAGATTTAAATAAGCTACCACAGCAAGTCTTCTTTAACTGCTTTGCTCATGTTGGTGCCCATGTCTTTATGCTACTCTGAACATCCACAGTAGTCTTATCACTGTTGCCAACACTTCTTGAACCATGTTAGTCGCTCGTATGAAATACACCAGGAAAACTGTTTATTATCCAGTAGTTTTCTTAAAGATCAATTTGGCGCAATCCCTCTCTAGTTATCACCCTTTAATCTTTTACTTTTGTTTTAATTGTAGTATGATTGAATGAAGAGTTAGAAAAGCCACATCATATCTTGATTGTATGTAGCAAGGCTAAAGTTATGTATAATCAATGTGATCCATATGTGAAGCAGTCAGATATCAAAGGGGTGTTTTCATCTTTTTGGTAAGATTTCAATTTCCTTATGGCATCTAAGATACGTTTCACTGTCACGTTGTGAAAGTGACCGGGCGAGTTCTCTTTTTCCATACATTGGCGGCATATTCGAGCATTGACATTATGGCAGTTGATTTGCCTCCTCCATTGGACTGGTGTCAATCTTCTCTTCAAGGAGTTTTGGTGTGGGTGTGAGTGCCCACAGGTATGGCTGGGGTGCTGGAGATCGACGGGGAGAGCCGGGGTGGCTCCCGCGACGGCTAAGGCCTGGAGCTGCTTGCTGTGGTCTGGCTCTGCTGGAGGATCGGTCAGTGCTAATATCGGCCCGGGCGCTGGAGCTTAAGTAGTGCTAGGCTGTGTCAGCTACCCAGGAGCTGTCCGTTCTCCTGCAATCAAGTCTCGGCATTAGTCTTCGAGAGGCGGCTGACGTGACGTGCTGAGGCCGCGGCCGATGGACCTGGACCCAACCTGGGGTAGGTATGCCATGGTACAGGTTGCGGGGGTCGGCTACAACATTACCATTACATGCTTTCAACTTGTTTATGTTATTCCAAAACTGGTAACTACTGGCATTAGTTAAGGAATCAGCAACTTTGTCCCTATTTTTTTTTTATTATTTTAAATGAGCTATACTGCCCAATGGCATTGTACTCGCGCCCGTCCCCTCATGTCCCCAAGCAAAACCATTGGTGGGCGCCTATCATCCAGCCACCGTCCATGCCAAAAGATAGCGGCCTCTCTCAGTCACAAGAATCAGCATCATATGGGATATTATTTGTGAAACATCTATCGGAGTATGTACATTACGCCCCGGGTATTTCCGCAACCAAAGTGCGTGGTAGGAAAGTGGTCGGGCAGATTGTCACCCTACTAACCATGTAAGGCAACAAGCGCCGATTCGTGAATATATAATCTAAGAACGAGTGGCGTCCATCGTGATTATGGCAGGTTGAGTGCCGAGGGGTCCAGGCTGTTGGGCGGGGCACACCATGCCCATGCCCCCCCCCCCCCCCCCCCCCCGTTCACCCACCAACGCACCCTCTCGCCATCGCGACTGAGATCGCATTTGAAGTCTCCTCCAGTTATGCAGTCATACTCAGCATACTGTAGATGTAGCGATTTTATTTTATCTAATACAACAGAAAAATCATTATATTATTGTTAAAATAGGCATCCAAACAGACACGATGGCAGTAAGAATTATGTTGATGATTATCATGAAAAGAACATTAATAAATGATGCTGCTGATGATAATGAAGATTAGGATAATGATAATGATTATAAGAGCAATGATAATGACGATGACAAAATTGTAAATAATGGTAATAATGATTATGTTAACAACAGCAATAATGATGACAATAATCATAATAATAAAGTGATGTCAAAATCAATAATAGGAAAATATAATAATGATAATCGTAACGATAATAGCAATGTTAATAGTAGTTCTAACAACAACAATAACAATAATAGTAGCATTAGTATTAATAATGATAATACAGTAACTTACTATAAGTGCGAATAACATTAATGATAATGATAACAGTGCTAAAGATAAGGATGATGCAGTAGCAATTAGAGTAAAATGAAAACCATTATTGTTAACAGTACTATTATTATTATAATTTTTACGACAATTATCATTATGAATAGTAGTATAATTATCGCTATCATTATTATTATCTATAATACGGAGGTTTTTTATCGTTATTCTTATTGTAACAATCATAATAATTGCTATTCATATTAATATTATTTTATGTTTATTAGTATTATCTTTATTTTTATTACTAGTACTTTCAATGTTATTATTATTTTCGCCTTTATTAATATCATCATTATTCGAATTGTTTTTATTGACATTTTCTAAAAACTTGATATGATTATCATTATTAAAATTATTTCTTTTTATATTAACTTTTATTATTGATAGTATTATTTGTTTAACCAATGATGTTATCCTTACATTATTATCAATATCTTTATCATTATTATTATTATCATCGTTGTTATAGTTATTATCATTATTGTTTACATTATTATCATTATCAATTTTATCATGATAATAATAATAACAACAATAATAATAATAATTATTATCATAATGATAATAATGATAACAATACTAATACTACTAATTATTATTGTCAATATGATTATTATCATAATCATTTTTATCATTATCCTTTTTATAATTAGCATTCTTTTTGTTGTTATAATTGCTAAGGAAGTTATATATCTTATAGCCTGGGGGGGGGGTTCTTAGTTAGCAGGGTAACCAAAAAGGTATGAATATATTTTTATGATTTATATCAGATGTGTGTCTTATGCTTGCGTGGATTTCATTATGTCGTGGTGGCCCTGAACGTGACCCGGATCTAGGAATTGTTTGAATACTTGTAACAGTTACCCCTGTTGCCTTGTCTCTGCTAAGGTGTTGTTTAGGATTTAATTGTTGTGATTATCAATATTAGACATTATTATTATGTTTATCATTATGATTATTTTCGGCATAATCATTATTTTTTATTTTTTTTATTATATATGGATATTGTTATTATACTATCATTATTTTTACTTTTATCATTATTTTTATTATAAATATTTTTATTATTATCATCGGTACTATTATTATTGTTATCATTATTATTATTGATACTATTATCATTATCGTTATTTCTATTTCATTTTTTTATAATTCTTATCATTAGGATTTTCATCATTATGATTGTTATTATTATTATTATTATTGATTATTTTGCAGTTATAATTATAATTAGTATCAGTGTTGCTTTCATTGCAGTTCCTTTGCTCATTCCTATTCTTATTCTCATTATCTTTTTCATCATTATCTGATCATCACTAATATTACTGTTAACATCATAACGACGACTAGAATTTTGAATAAGCAGTTATCATCAGTCGTACTATTATGATATATACATCTGCATCATTATTTTCACCATTCTCACTGTATTTTAAGTTCTTTCACTAGGTTTACTATCTTTATTCTTTGGCATATTTATCTTCATCACCATCCTCATTGTTCTCACTTTGTTCTCATGATCAGTGTTTTTCGTTATTAATTATTCGATAATTATCATTTCAGTAATTATCTCATGTACGTTGTGAGATGCCAATGTCTGACGATTGAAAAGCTTATTGCACTAACTATTGATATCAATATTTGAACTTCAGCTAATCATACTATGAATATCTACTGTCAATAGTTCAAAAGTTTCATTTTGTCGTTAATACCGAGCCACCCACGCATATGATTGCGTTATTATATTAATGAATGCATTTTCATGATTGAATTCAATTATTTATAGTGGAACGTCAGAATGAGCAGATCGTGTACTGTGACCCTGGTTACACAAAGACTTCATTACATGTAGATAAATATGGTTTGCATAAAATTATCAATAAACATTTGATTATTTGGTGTTTTCGGCCCATTCCTCAAGCTTTTTTTTTTTTTTTACCTTTTCAAACGATTCTTTATACTTTATTCAGGTGTGGATGGGAGGTATCCGATGATATAGAGAATAAACAAAATATTATGCCTATTGTCCAATGCCATATATAACCGTTGTACAATTTTGAGAGAAAATTATGTCATGGGTACAGGAGGGTGAGAAAATGGGTGAAGGAATGAGGAGAGTGAGGTAATGGGAGAAGGAATAACAGGAATATCCACTAAAATCAAACCATTTATTATAAGAGAGTATATATTTAAGAGTTGATAACTATTCTGCAGCCAAAAACTTTAATGCTTATATTTATGCTAAGGTTATTATACTTCCTTACAATAAAATGGTAGCGGTAATAAAGTTTAATAACGATAATGGTGATGATGATGATGTTAATAATAGCAATAAGGATAATAGTGATAAAATAACCTCAATGATTATGATAATGATAACAATAATGAATATCATAATGATAATGAAAGTAATGTTGATTATAATGAAAATAATAATGATATTCATAATGATAATGAAAGTAGTGATGATGATAATGGTAATGGCAATGGCAAAAACAATGGTAACAATGGTGATAATGATAACAATTAGGATGGCAATGGTAATAATAATGATGATGGTAATAAAAATCATTATAGTAATGATAATAATGATGAGGATGATAAGACTAATAATAATGGAAAAAATAATAATCACAAAGGTAATGAAAATACAGATGATAAAGATAATGGCAAATAAAAATGATGTGCTTTGAATATTAATAATGATAATAATGATAATGGTAGCTGGGATAATATAGATAATGA
>NW_020868467.1:78967-83967 GCF_003789085.1 Penaeus vannamei | reverse complement strand
GGTTACGTAGGACACGGAGATGAATGACTTTCCTCACACACACACACACTCGGGCGCAGGCGCATCCGCACACACCTACGCCCACTCGCGATCTGCCATTGAGTAGGAGGCAGGGGATAGGAGAGGGCAAGGCGTCCTGGCATAGGTCCCGCTGAATCTGAGGATATCACCTATCTTAAAGGAACTGCCTCGTCAACCTCGTTTGGGAAACGACTTCTCTCAGAAAATTAGATGACTTAACAATGCTGAGCTGTTGTTCTTCAGAGAGAGAGAGGAGAGAGAGAGAGAGAGGAGAAGGAGAGAGAGAGAGAGAGAGAGCAGAGAGAGAGAGAGAGAGAGAAGAGAGAGAGAGAGAGAGAGAGAGAGAAGGGAGATAGAGATATATACCAAAGTGCAGTCAGCAGAGACGAGGTACGATCCCCACCAGCATGCCTGAACACGCCAGAGACGAGAGAGAGAGGGGAGGAAGAAGAGCGAGAGAGAGAGAACAAACATAAACCGGATTGACAAAAAGACATAGGAATGATATATACCAAAGTGCAGTCAGCAGGACTCTCTCGAACCACAAATACCTATTATAGCTCTTCACAACCCACACGAGGTACGATCCCCACCCAGCATGCCTGAACAAACGCCAGAGACGTGCATGAGCGCAGAAAGCTTACAACACGTTCCAGGATACCAGAGGAAGACTCATCAAAATATGTACGTTAGCAAACACAAGTGATTATACAATAAACCTTCGTCTCAAATAAAACCGTATTGCACACAACCAAGCACAGTGGGACTCTCAATAAAACTCCGAGACTCATTTTTCCGAAAGGGTTAAGGGGGAGGGGGAGGGGGGGGAGTAGGAGAGGAATTAAGGGGAAAGGGTGACGTAGCTAATTAGTGTTATTCACGTCTGGCGACCAACATCATACGATTCCAAATTACTCACATGTGATTCCGAACAAGTTTGTCCTTGGAAGTTATGGATAAATTAGTGGTTACTCAAGAGAGCGCTGAAGACACAGAAGACATGGTAGTTCCTTTGATGTCATTCCAATCTGTATTCGGAGAAGGGGACTCGAAGTAGAGCACGATAAGCTATAGAATGGAAGACACCGATATTATATATATATATATATATATATATATATATATATATATATATATATATATATATATATATATGTATATGTATATATACATACATATATATGCATCCATGTAGATACATACACACACACACACAACACACCATATACATACATATATATATATATATATATATATATATATATATATATATATATATATATATATATATATATGTATGTGTGTATTATATATACAATCGGTCGTAAGCTATCGACCTCGAGAAGGCGTTTGATTCGGTGCATCGCGAATCGTTGTGGGAGATCCTGAGACTTGAGGGAATTCCGACAAGAATTATTGGATTAATAGGAAGCCCGTATACTGGTACTGAAAGTGCTGTAAAGTGTGGTGGGGGCCTGTCGAGCTTCTTCCCTGTTAACTCAGGAGTGAGCAAGACTGCATCCACACACACACACACACACACACACGCACACACACACACACACACACACACACACATACATACACACACACACACACACACACACACACATATATATATATATATATATATATATATATATATATATATATATATATATGTATGTGTCTGTGTGTGTGTGTGTGTGTGCTGAGCGTGAAGACACAACATGCACACACACACACTCACACACATACACAACACACACACACACACACATGCACATCAAACATATATATATTAATATATACACACACATAAATACACTTTGTGTTTGTAAGTGGATGTAAATGCTACTGGAATGCAGATTAACTGCTTCTAAATCACCTAAAGCTTGATACAAGAGCGCATCGACGAACTTTTTAACATTAATATTTTTTTTTACAAATTAATGTTGTAAAAGACTGATCCTGAAGTCAAGTTACACAAGGAATGATACACACGTGATATCACTGCATATGTAACGTCTTTTGTTTGTTTTTGAACTGATTTGATGTGTGTGTGTGTGTGTGTGTGTGTGTGTGTGTGTGTGTGTGTGCGTGTGTGTGTGTGTGTGTGTGTGTGTGTGTGTGTGTGTGTGTGTGTGTGTGTGGGTGGTGTGTGTAGGGGGAATAATTCTAGAATGATGATAATATGCTAAACAATACAAGTTTATCTAGTATGGTTGAATGTAAGCTAGATCAACATTCTGCTTTAAAGTCTGGAAACCTTCAGCATAACCATTAGAAAAAAAATATTCAGATTGATAGCTGTGGCCATATTTGCATCATTTTGATTTACTAATTATTATATTCCAAAGTGCCAAATAGCTATTGTGAAAAATGTTTGTATTCCTCAGTTTGGATAAGTAAACAAATTTCCAGCATCATCTTGCTTGTTCCGGTATTGCATGTATGATCCTGCCTTTATGAGACTAGTTAGTTAATCTGAGGTGGAGAGATGTTGTTGTTGTTTATACAGCAGATACAATCTTTTTTCTTAGATGGAGCCTACTTCCTGACGCGATTTTAAACCCATTACTTCGGACAATAATTGAATTCAATTAAATTTTGAAATTAAATTCATCTCTTATATTTCTATGTTCCCATGAGAGATCATACGATATGCATCTGACGAATAGACTTTCCGAAAGCTCTTGTTATAATAATTTCCACAGAGTCTACTGTTTTCCCCTACAACAAGTGTTCAGTACAGACCTATAACTAGAAAATCCTTAAATGAGCTTCCTTTCAAAATACACGGAACGGAATAATCCTACAGGATCTTTTCAATATAATCTACCGTGGGCACATTTTCAAGAAAGGGAAGTAAATATTCACACTTTCAACACCAAACATTTACATTTGTTATTTGTATTATTATTTCAGCAGTTGTTAATAGAGGCGATGGTCGGTTCCAGTCTTGCAGGTTGTTAATAAATCATGGGTGTCTGATTCATTATCATTTTAACTTATGAGAATTATATTCAACCATAGTTGCTCCTGTGAATATAAACCCCGTTATACAGAACTCCTTTAAACCTTGATAAATCTTATGATATTCTGATATTCACGGTATTTGTTTGTGAAGAGGAGTACTCATGTTCACCTAGAGTTATTATGTTTGTATAATGTTTAAAGTAAACGGGTTCTAAACTGTGTACCGCGCGCCATGGAAGCACAAGAGCACTGACAGAGTACATGAGATCAGGTTGACTTGGAATTCACACCATGCTTTCAAGTCTTCACTGAAGACGATCGTAACTTCGTCTTGGGAGCGTCCCTCGCATATCTTCTCAGTACAGATTTTATTATTAATATTATTTATTTATTTATTTATTCGTTTATTTATTCATTATCGGCGTCAATGCGGGGGGAGGAGAGGGAGGAGGGGGAGGAGGAGAGGAGAGGGGGGAGGAGGAGAGGGAGGAGGGAGGGGAGGAGGAGAGGGAGGAGGAGGGGAGGAGGGGGGGAGAGGGAGAGGAGGAGGAGGGGGGAGGAGGAGGGGAGGGAGAGAGGGAGAGGAGAGGAGATGGGAGGAGAGGAGATTGAAGAGACAGGAGAGGGGCAGGGGAGGAGGGAGGAAGGCAGGGGAGGAGAAAAGAGGACAGAAGGGGTGACAGCTGATTTAACAGATTTAACTGATTCAACTAATTCACTGACAGTTCATTCAACTGGCATGAGCTACCTGTCCCATAGTGTCTCTGTGTTTCTGTCGAGTATTTTTTTTTTTTTTTTATAAATCCTATTCAAACACAAATACTGGATTCCTAGAACCGAAGACTTTCCCCAAAGTAAACTGCCCAGAGTTTGCACATGTCGCAAGAAAGAATTAACACAATACAAAAGGTACGGTAAAACATTAAACTTTCGCCCTCAAACCAAAGAATCTCAAATTTAATGTTATCTTGGAAGTGCGAATTCCAGTAACGTATTACGTAACAATTCCTGCAATAACATGAAATCAATGTCATAACTTCTCTCGAAAAGTTGCAAAACGCGAGAGAATTCAGAGAGCTGAATCAATTGTCTTATAGTATTCTTAGGAAATCGTGGAAGACGTGGTACTTGATACGAAAGTACTGATTCGATAACTATGAAGAAAGAACAAACTACAATAAACGTAGATCTAAGAAAGGTAGATCGGGTCATTGCGCTGGAAAGGAATATGCAGTATGTAGTACTGATTATGAAACCTGACGCAAAGCTTCCTTTTTTTCTCTCTCTCACTCACTCTCTCTCAGCTCTCTCTCTCTCTCTCTCTCTCTCTCTCTCTCTCTCTCTCTCTCTCTCTCTCTCTCTCTCTCTCTCTCTCTCTCTCTATTATATATATATATATATATATATATATATATATATATATATATATATATATATATATATATATATATATATATTATATATATATATTATATGTGTGTGTGTGTGTGTGTGTGTGTGTGTGTGTGTGTGTGTGTGGTGTGTGTGTGTGTGTGTGTGTGTGTGTGTGTGAAATATGTATATACATATATATGTATATATAATATATTATATATATATATATATATATATATATATATATATATATATATATAATATATATATATATATATATATATATACTACTATATATATATATATATATATATATATATATATAGTATAATACTATATATATAAGAGGAGATTAGGGAGAGAGAGAGAAAAGAGAGACGAAGAGAGAGAGGAGAGAGAGAGAAGAAGAGAGCAGACAGAGACAGAACAGAGAAAGAAGACACACAACACACACACACACACACAACACACACACACCCACACACACACAAAGAGAGAAGATAGAGAGAAAGATATAGACGAGAGAGAGAAGAGAGAGAGAGAAGGAGAGAGAGAAGGAGGAGGAGAGAGAGAGAAAGAAAGACAGAGAACAAGAGAAGAAGAGACGAGAGAAGAAGAGAAGAGAGAGAAGAGAGAAGAGAGGAGAG
>NW_020868467.1:74361-75880 GCF_003789085.1 Penaeus vannamei | reverse complement strand
TCTGGTCGCAAATTTATGCGTGTACAAGTGCACATGTTTACGTCTCAATGTGTTTCCTGTACGCGGCACAGATCCGAAAGTGTATGTAGAGATAGAGCCTGTTTTACACGCAAGGACTTTACAAAGGTGTTCACACATTAATTAAGGAAGGCCTGAGACACGCATTCCTCATCCTGGGCTGGCTCTTGTCAAGAGTCCCCGCTCTTAGGCAGCTGTTCTTGGGGAATTTCCTTCCTCGCCTTCGTTCCCTTGGCGCCTCGACCTACTTGCTCTCTAAAAGGCTGGGTGATGACAGGGCCCGAAGAGCGGTGCTGGCCCGGCTGAAGGCACTTTCTCCACTTCCCTATACGTTATCCTGCAGGGCTTTGCCACGACAGGAAGGGTACACAAGGGAGAGAATGGCATGGAAATATGATGGTCTAATTTCGAGACTTTCTCCCTCTTTCACCCTGCTCCTCCTTCCCATTTCAGTATTCCTAGATGGCTTTAGAGGTGACAGCAAAGTACCCTTCCAAGTTTATGCTGGAAGTATAAGATAGATCGGCTTCTGATCATGCGTACAGCCTGAATGAGATTTTGACAGAAATTTTGGTTTATGGTATACATAGCATCACCATACGATACCATGCTATACAATAGATATTATCTTGTCATGTCACCATATTATATATATATTATATATTATAGGCTGTATATTATGATATATATATATATATATATATAATATATATTATTATTCATATGTAGATAATAATTACATACAATATATCTATACTCTATCTTCTATTCTATATATATACATACTATATATACTGACCTACATACACTACCTACGTAATATAGCTACTAATATATATATAATAATATAATTAATATATTATATATATATGTATGCTAGTATATATACACATTATACCAGATAAATACTATATTCGTATTATATAAGTCATACTATAATTATATATATATAACTATACCTAGTATATATAATATTATATATAGTATATATTATATATATATATATATAACATATATATATATATATTATATTATATATATAATACTGATATATATATATATATATATATATATATTGATATTTCATACACTAGTGTAATATATTGTATTTCATCATGTGTGTCTGTAGTCTCTCAGCTCACTCTCTCCTCTCTTCTCTCTCTTCTCTCTCTCTCTCTCTTCTCATCTCTCTCTCTTCTCTTTCTCTCCTCTCTCTCCTCTGAGTAGTACTATATCTATATCATAATACTATATAAGTATAACAGTACGTAGGGGGTTTATATATAGTAATAATTATGTGTGGTGTGTGTGTGTGTGTGTTGGTGTGTGTATGTTCATTATACTAATAGATAGTCTATATATATATAATACTATGTATAGTATATATATGTACTTATATATATATTGGTATACTATATACTGTACTATGATACGTATCCTATATCGATAAATCATATATCTATTATATCTTTCATAACTATCTATCTATCTAATCTTTTTT